>CAEGAG010209756.1:0-44020 GCA_903067065.1 Brachyrhaphis terrabensis
TTCCTTCTCCCCGTTCGCAAAGGGCGAAGTTCCCCATTGTTTTAAAAAGTGCATAAGGGCACAAAAGAAGTTACCACACAAGGAAAGGCAATCCATATTTTTGAGGTGGATGCCCCCCCCCCCCCCCCCTTCAAACCAAACGTGGCTGTGTGGCTCCATAAAGTTGTGCTCATTTCATTTGTATTGAAAGTAGCGCTGTTCTGCCGGAAAGAAATCAATGCACGTCCCCACCTAAATTTCCCCTTCCTATGGTTTTGTTTTGACAGGGAGAAGAAATATCCAACTCATAGTGTGTTACTGGGAAAAATGAAAATAAAGAGTGGCTATGAATTCTGAAAATATTAACCTACAGATTAAATCTCAGTGGCTCAGTATTTGTAAAGCGGTTCACTAAAGAACGTCATATGTCTGTTTCATTGGGTACACAAAGACAAAACATAAATTTTCCATATTAGATTATGAGCTAATCTTGTCAATGTAGCACTTAAGTTTCTATAAAAAGTATTGCCTTTAATCTGACTTACCAATAGTAACAGGTATGCACAACAGTGTGTTAGGAAAATGTGAGTAAGCAGGGTTCATAAACCATAAATATTGTTTTCTTTCCATGGAGGTTTATTTCTGACCTGACCATGAATAGCTTTCATTGCCAGAAAACTTTCTCAATGTTGTGCAAGCTAGCTCGTCCCCCACTAATATCTGATTAGTTCACTTTAAAATAACCTGCAACTACACAGTGGATGATACGAAAATAACTTACAAGTTCTCTGTAAATACCCTGCAATTAAACTTTCCTATCAAAGCTAAACAACTTTTATCTCACAACTTTTTTGTTTGTTGCATTATCTGTTTGACCCCTACCACAATGAAAAAGTACCTTGCACTAAAAAAGGTATTGAAGACAATTAGAGAATAAAAGTGGGTCAACTGAGTTGAAGATAACTAAGATAGTTTAGCCTGGAAAAAATAAGTACGAATGTTGGAGAGTTTCTGGTTAACAGGTGTACCAATGGAACATGGGCCAAGTATCGCCAAGGTAGGCCTGAGGGAAATCCTGCAGAGTAGCTCACCAAATCAACTTTAGCTACTGCTTAGAAGACCAGGGTAGGTACACCTACCTGGGAATCAGGTGTTTGGAATCTGCAATTACAACACAGCTAACATCCAAGTAGTCACACCCCATTGAGACAGAAAGACGAACCGCAAGCAAATTTGCTGGAAGAGGATCAAGAGGAATGGTGATCACTGCCAGACTCCAAACACTTGGACAAGCCTTTCCCAGTTGTGTTTCTTTCAGTGGGTGTGTGCTTATACTCACTGACTCAAAAATGATTACATGAAGCAGCTTCTCTTCACAGAAATTTGTGCATCTGTCATAAAATTACCACTCATTTGTCTCACCCTAAGAATAATTTTAGGGGCATTTGCATTGGAAGGTACACCCCACAGTCTCAAGAGACACTTCATAACTTTCAGGGTTGTGCATATTTGTACTTCTTTGTGCTAAATGTACATTGAAGTGAGTGCAGGTGAATGGTCAACCCTGTTGGACACAAGTTTCATTGGTAATCAGGCTGCAAATGGTGGGCGGAGAGCAAGACTTGGCTGCACGTCAAGACCGGCCACAGATTAAAAGTCCATCGATCCGGCTGTAATTTATTTATCAATTCAACTAAAAATTAAACATTGACCTCCTTCTCTGAAATCCGTCCATTTAATCTCGCTGACTGAGTGAGTTGAATACCAAGGGAGATGTCAAATGTAGGGCCCCGTCTTTCCAAAAAAGTTAAACAGGTCACGGTGAGAAGCATCTTTCCTTTCAATTCTGAGTGTGAATGTGAGACTATTAAAAAGTTCCAGGCATCAGCTCCTGCTTTCCTTTCAAACCCCCAGGACTTCCTCTTCAGACAATAAACAACTCGCGTTTCCTCAGTCCTGCACCAAACCTGCCGCTCCCCCACCTCCTCCACTCCTCGTCACTTCTCTCGCTCTTCTCATCTTTCCTTTTCTCTCTGGCTATCACAGAGTGCCGCCTTTCTTCCCCGGACTTATTTTACTCCCGAACGCACCAACCACACCTAGGCACTGCAACTTCCTTATCAGCACATCAAAGTCTTATCGGTCCCCCCCATTCCCCCTGCGCATCGGTTACAGATGTGCAGAGTTTCTCTCAGGGCCCGAATCCTGCTGACTCCCGAAAACAAACAATCACATCATTATGAAAGAAAGCTTCATCCGTTTCCTGCGTGTTTTCGTCTTTCTCCTCACACTCTGAGTGAATCTTTCTCCTCATGCTCTGACTCTTGCCAGGTGGTGTGTGTATGTTGGGTGCCTCACCTCACCTCACGGCCACTCCTCTCTGTCCCGCTCACCCCTTCCTGAACCCTCCCCATGACTGACCCTGTAATTCAATTAAAAGCACATAAGGTGGAATGAATTGCAGTAAATTTAATTAGCTGCTGACGAAGGCTGGCTGGATGGATCGCTGACTTGGAGCCGATCTCTTAGGAGGGAAGCAGGGACAGATGACCACCGTTCACCTTTAACCCCACGGATCTCCAAGAGGTGAGCGCCATTAGCTGGCAAGCTGACAGAGGTTGTGCCGTGCCCTGATGCCAATCTGGCTCGTATCTGTAAGGAACAAGAGACAGATTCAATGTAACTTGTTTAGAGGCATCGACCAACACAGTCACGCACCCACTGCAGAAGTCGGTCATTGTTTTTCTTGCTACACTGTGACTAAGCAGATAAAATAAAGCAAATTAGGTCCTTGGACGATACCCTATTTAAATTCAAGCTAATTCAAAAATATTTCAATAATTACAAAGGGAAATTAAATGTTGTAACTCACACACGTGTCTTCAGAGTTGTTGTAGTTGCTGCAGGAAGGATCCATCTGACTGAAGAAACTTCTGACAGTTTAATAGTCCAATTTGTTAGAGACATGAGACTTTGGCATGGCCATCACCGAAACCCGATCTCAGTCTTGTAGAGCGTTTGTGGGCAGATCTGGAAAGGTGAGTGATGTGGCCTACATACCTGCTCAGTTAGCGCAGCTCAGGAGGAATGGTCCAACATTTCAACAATTACTAGAAGCTTTTGGAAGAAAGATTAAGACATGATTATGGCATTCGGTACACAGAAATGATAAATTTTTCTTTTTTGTTGTTTTTTAGGTTGTCCCACATTTCACCCAAATCCGAAAAGTTGATGCGCAATTACGTGGCTTATCTAAGACTTTGGTATTTTGCAAAGAATCGCATATAAGTCCTCACAGTGTCTGATGAATGTTCCTCAAAAATGCAAAAAGCAGATAGTAAAAGCAGACTAGTTGAAAGTCAAAGCAATGTCTGTGTGCGCGTAAATGTCTGGTTTCAACTGTAGTATTTATCAGTTTTAATTTCTCTCATTAAAGACTTGAGACTTGGACTTGTGAACATCTCTGCTGAATGACCTCAGCCACCTCAGAAGTGGCTCAATGTCTTCCAATGTGATCTCTTTCGCCTCACTCAGATTCAAATCATTACTGCTGCTGCAAAGCAAAGAAATGGTTTATTACATTTCGCAAACTTTTGGGAGGCTTCTTGCTGTGCTGCACAATTCATCCCTGCCCTCCTGCAACCCCCTTCCTTCCTCTTATTCCCCCCCCCTTCTCTCTGGAAACCTTTCCTGCTGCAGCCTCCCAATGTGCACAGTCAGCAGAACAGTCAGCGCAACCCACTGTGCCATTTGCATCGTGTGACTGAGTGCGTGTTAGTTTGCGTGTGTGCACATCTTCTAATGAAGAGAGACAGCCTCTGCTGGGGTCCCTGTTTCCACGGCGTGAGGGGTCTCAGGTAGAGCCAGTGGACAGCTGGCGTGTTTGCCGTAGTTCACATGCTCACATATGTGCATTCTTGCAGTATTTGCATGCTTGCAGGTTCGCTTTTTAGGATATGCAAGTTTGTACTGATGTGCATCGGTGTGCAGTAAATACATAAATGTGTATGTGTGTGTGTAAGAGAGAGAGAGAGAGAGAGAGAGAAATGAGATCCAGGTTCTGGCCTCTCCATTTCTCTCTGCAGGTAATAAAAATATAGAGTGCCCTCCAGATCCCTTTATAGAGCGAGAGTTGAGACCGCAGCGAAATCTAGGACAGGCTCCATTGATTTGGAGGCTACAGTATTACTAGACATCACAGCTGAGGCAATATGAGAGGACTTTTTTAAAATCATACCGCCAACCCCCCGAGTCCAGGGGACGGAGAGGAGAAGGAGAGGAAGAGGTAATTGGGAAAACTTCTGCCCACATTTCCTCTTGAACAATACCTCTTGATTTTACAATCAAGCTCTTGCTTCTCTAAAGAAGACGCACCAGATGTGAGGGGTGCGATGCAGAGCTCCTTTGAAATTGTGAGCATGTTTTCTTTTTGTTACAAGGAAGGAAATTAGCATTTTTCTTTCAGTGGATACAGGGAGCATGCTGGAGTATGTTGTGTTACTCCCGGGTCCATTAAACGTGTTAAAAGCCCATTGTATGATTTCCCCAAATGTCAGTCACAGGAAGAGAGGGGAAAAGGAGCGACTTCTTCAGTGCTACCTTTTCGACACCATCGCTTTTTGTACTTCAAAGGTGTGGCACAAAATGGGAAGAAAATGTTTTTCATCTTCTCCAGGATTGGACTCTTCCAGATCTCAGGAGAGGGAGCGGAGTGTTCTGGGTCGGGCCAGGATTCGACCCCCTCTGTCTGGCTAAATAAGATAAGACCCCCCGTCATTGTATCCCTCCACTCCACAGCCCTGACCACATCAAATATTCATGGGCCACAGCAGACTCTTAAGTAAACTGGCCAATTTGTCGCGGAAGACGTGCATTAAGATTGGCTGGGCCGATACGCGGCTGGCCCCACGGGGGGGAGAGCGGGCCCAGACAGGAGGATGGGTGGCTGCCATCTTGGCTGTACTCGCTCTATTGTTGCCGCCCAACGGAGCGGGAAGGGGCGAGGGGAGCGGCACGTGGCATGGCGTGAATGGGAGGAAGATAACAAGAAGTCACAGGGAGCTTCCTTTCAGTCGGAGGGAGTTTGGGAGGAAGAGGAGGGCCACGATGAAGAGAGGGAGGAGTCATGTTTGAAGGACAAAAGGGAATGAAGTGGCTGTGTTTAACAGATGATATCAGCAAGACAAACAAGCAAAAAGTACACATGTAGCACAAGCACTTCTGGACAGAAGTCTCTTGCCAATGTGCGATACAATGCACTCTCCAGGTCAACCTGGAGAGCGCCAGGACAACACGAAAAACGTTCTCATTGCCTTTTATGTTTTAGATTGATGGTTCTGTGGAATATCATCTATGCTGAAAGGATATTTAGGTATTTATCATGTCATGATGATCATGAGAGCAAAGAGCAACAGTCTTAAGTCAGAGGCCCTTCGGATTCTTTCTAGACCGACTGCCATTGGAGATTCTTCCTGCCCACAGCATTTCTGCTCATATTCTCTTCCTGCTTGTCAAGTGAACAAATGAATGACCTGAATGTTTTCAGTTTTTCAAAATATAAATGGATTAAAGGGGATATTATTGGAATTACACATAAACTCCTATGCATCTAACCTAAGAGACTTGCTTCAAAATTTTGGGGGGTTTGCCCAGGGGAACATGATCTGGTGCATGAAAGTTATAACCACCATTCATTCCAAATGTAACACCTCTACACAAAAGAATTCAAGGACAATCCATGTGTACATTGTATCTCCCTCGAGGACAACAGTTGACACGTCACAAAAACAGATTATTTTGCTTTATTGGTGCACAAGTTAAGCGGCGGCAAGGGATAGACACAGCTATACGTTATGGCCATTCCCTGTGGGAAATCTGATGAAAATGAGCTGAATGGCCTCCTGGAGTAAAAAAAAAGGAAGGAACAAAAGTTAGCAAGGAAGGATTCCCACAGGTGGCAGATGAGGACGAGGCATGACATTGGTGGTCAAGATCATGGCAGCGGTAGTTACGAGGTCACTGCCGCCGAGAACCGACGCATGTTCGGAGAGCGACCGGATTGCCGGGTGACCCCTGGAAGCCTGCTCGTCATCTGGCACTGAAATCCTCCAGGGATCTTTGGCACAAAGCCGGCCGTGAATGTTAATTGTGACATTCCGCCTTTCGCGTACAAAGCGAGAACAAAAGAAAGAACGGGAGAAGCAAAAAAAACGAGGGGATAAATAATTTGTGCGAAAGTGGCTACTGTTCACTTCCTCATCGCCGAGGAGAGCCGCCTGCCACATTAAAATGTATTTAAACCATCTGAAAGAGCTTATTTCTTCTGCTCTCTGAGAGGGGCGATTGTTGCCTCAATGGGCCGGCTGCTGAATGAGTCTATTTACATGCTAATAGCCATGCAGTGCAATTTCCTTATCATGTATGTAAATGAACGCACTGGCTGGATCTATGTTGGCCAAATACAAACAGTCTACAATATGCTGACTTCATGGTAACGCTTCACTTTATTTATGCGGTCTGTAATTAAACACTGCCGACGCACATGATTTCACATTGATAGCCTCGTTAGCATTAATTAAGTCTAATTAGGAAGACGAACCAATTTATCACACCTGTGGTTTCAGGAACTGGCACCTCCCAGAAGTGTGGAGGAATCCTTGGCTAAAATGAGACGTAGAACAGGAGCTGGAGTGGGAGTTTTGAAGACCTGCATGCAAGAGCAGAGCGCAGAAGAATAGTGTGTATGAAGACAGAATGTGTAGGCGAGGATGATTAGTTTCAGCTCTGCCATCTGCAAAACAGGCGGACAGGTTTGTTTCTGAACCTCATTTAGCTGAAACAAAGTCAGCAGACAAAGGATTTTACTTTCAGGGCTCCTACACACATTCCTGTCTTCCTTCAGTCTGTAGAACTGCGTGAACAATTTACAAAAATAACAAATTTTTACAGAGTGGCTAGGCCTTTTTCATTTGACAAAATTGACTTTTAATATACATTTGGTTATTTAGAAGTAAATGCAGCTGCTCAGAATGAATTTATCTCTGTACCGATAAAAATTTTTAAAAGGGAGGAAGGAAGAGATTTTAATTTGTTAAGGAAAATACTTAAATTACATGTTTTTCAGGACAATTCCAGGATGTGTTAACACAACCAATGTCCTCCAACACAATTCTGCATCTCCCTTCACTGCTCTGTGTGAGGTTTCTCCCATTGAGCTTGATTTCACCGATTGAATTCCAACCAGGGCAATCAACAAACAGAGAATTATGAACGTTGATGTTCCTGTGATACTGCAGAGCAAGTGAACGGAGTGATTCAGTCTATCTTGGCTGCGCTTCCACATATCGGGCAACTAAAGTTGAAGCAATAAGAATGTTTGCTTTTTTATTATTTATTATTGAATTAATTTTTTTTACTAGATTTAGATTTTTTTTCTGAAACTACATTGTTAAAAGTGTTTTAGGAGACCCAAAATGTTTTTTTGCCTATTTTACATCATGTCACTCCTCTTGATTTCAATCGAGGCTCAACATCGTTCTTGGGTTTCAGCAGGTCATTTATTGTATTAGGTGGCCAATGTGTCTTATAGTGCCTAAAAAATGCCGTCAGAACTAAGAAAGGAAACACAAGCCCCAAAAAATATAGAGTATATACATACATAAGACAAACTAAATAAAACTATACCTCATTGGCTGCGTTAAGTCAAGATGAGATTCTTCTTGATCAAAATAAAACATCTTTTGTCTTCTGGCCAAACGTCTTGTAACCATGAAGGTAAAATGCTCCAAGTGTGCCAGCTAATATTTCCCCGTGGGCAACAATGGGGAAATATTAGTTCCCCCATACATTTTAATATGTTTTTAACCAAATAAGTGAACATTAACAACACAAATTTACTGAAAGTTATTACTTATTTATAACTGAACTTACTGCCATTTTTAACTGAACAATATATATATATATATATATATATATAAAATTATAAATTAAATTTATTAGAGATGCCTTTATGGCAGCTACACATCAATCTAAATCGTACTAAATTCTCCTTTTTTTCTCTTTTTTTAACAGGATAACAGCGCTGCTTCTACTCCAAATCTGCGTGCCTCCACTGCCGACCGACTAAAGGTGCAGGTGTGTGTGTGATCGTGTGACAAGAGTTCGAGGTCACTCCCATAAAAACTAGAGGGGGCGTTTTGACCGTGAGAGGAAATCCAATTAAGACCTCAGTACAGTCGTGGTGGCATTTAACAAATAACTCTCCTCTGTGTCTCTCCCGGCACAGCACAGCGCAGTAATAATACCACACTCGCTCTAAGTTATTGTCTTATACAGTATTATGTCTCCTATATGTCAGGGAGGAGTTATGTTTCCATATACTGCTGTGATGAAGGCATTTGTCAACACCTACTGTAACGACTAATCATCAGTGCTTATATCCATCAGTTGTTTATGCACACACATACACAAAGATCCAGACCTATCCATCCTCTGAAATATGTGCATTATCCCAGGGTGGGTAAAGAAAAAAAAAAAATCAATGAAAAGCAATATCCTATTGGATTTAGTTTACGCCACTGACCTATTTTTGAGAGCTTCCGCGTAGATCAAGGGAGCAACGGTGAGTGGATGACCTGCTAACCTCCACCCAGGGTCACGGCGTCGAGGCGCCTGAGACAGCCGGTTTGATACGAGTTCCAAGAGACCTGAAAAGAGAGGTTTAAATGTGATTATTGTCTTCTTTGTGCCACCAACAGCGAAGGAGCAAGAAAACGCCATTCATATTTGAAAACAGGTTATTAAGTAGCAATGGGAAATTATTTAGAGTTTCAGGACCGTAAAGAAAACGGAGCGCACACATACATCTGATTTCATCTTTCGTCTACAAGATCTGCTTTGACCTTTTAGTTTAATCTCTAAAAACATCTTACTCCTCACAGCTGGGTCTCAAAGATGTTTTCAAAACCTCAGAATTTTTTTTTTTTTTTTGCCGTCATCTGTGGGACATTGTTACTGTTTTATATACTCTGTTGGATTATTCTTTTCAGTTATATTCTTTCTATTTCTTTCAGCATTTATCTATTCAGTCATTTTCCATCAATCATTAATTCATGTCCCTGGTTAGCTTTGTGTGTTCTGGTAATAGGACTCACACCATTCTAACTCCACAAATCACCTCCCCAGCATTTAAAAGCCACTCTTTGTCAGATCCTTCTGTTATGTAGCTTGTGTTCTGTCACTAAGCCCACTTTGTTACTGCTCACGATCTCATTGATGGCTTCCACTTTTTTTTGGTGTTCCCTGCCAGGTCTTGTTAGTCAGTTGCCCTCATCAGAAAACTTCACCGTGTACTGGCCCTTTAAGAAAATGGGAGCAGTCATTTCTTTGGAGGAAGTCCCGGCCCCAGAAGTGTGGAACATGATTTGTAAAACGTGATTTGAAAATAGTGCAATTTTGGAGAACTCAGTCACACACACCCCCCCACACACAAAAGAAATTAGAAAAAGATTGAGAAGTTTGAAATGTTTTTTTACATTTTTTTTTATTTAAGTTTTTGAAGCATTTTCTTTGCTTATAACAATATTGGAACAAATAGTTATGCGGCTGTTGGGGATTTTTTTTTCATGTTTTGCTCACAAATCATATGACTTATTCTGTGGTTTAGATAGTTTAATGTCTCATTTAACCTCTTCTGGAGTCATTTTTGTTGGTTTTTATGAGTTCTGATTAGCATTGAGTTTTCTTTCTTAATAAATCTCCCAGCTCCATAAACCCTCCACAGATGCATCCATCTGGGCCCAGAGGTCCAAAAACAAAACCCCGTGCGTCCGCCGTTCCCTGCCTCTCCGTCTCCTCCCAACCGACACATCTGAACCCGGCGTCACAAAGCGACACGGTGGCAGGAGACCAACTTGTGGCGCTGCTCGTCTGGGAAGATAATGAGTTCCCACAGGCCGGAGATAGGGCACGGAGCGTGCGCCGAAGATGCATGCATGTGTGTCTTTGTCTTTGTTATTTAAGAACAGAGAGGCTCTGGTGGAAAAGAGACGAGGGGGAAATTCTTTAAACTTTCAGCTTGAAATGGGCCCGGTTTGGTCAACCCCCAGCAGGCTGGGCTGTAATGAGGACTGCTTCTGCTCCTTCTGTCAGTTTCTTTTTACTCTTTCTGTCTCTGCTCTCCACACTTGATGGTACGGACAACAGATCACTCCCAGGAGAGTCGGCCCTAAAACATTATCCATCATGTTGACAGCTCAAGAGTCTTAAAGTGAAGAAAATATCATGTACCACTCATAGATACCCCTCCTTCAATTCCCCTTTTCCACCCCGTTCCTTCCCTTCGATCGTAACCTTTTCTTTTACTTTCGGTAACGAAGCAGATATTGAAGAAGAGGTTGAAGTTTTATTGTTGAAAGGAAGCGAGTTCAATACCTGATATTAAAAAAACAACCAAAAGAACCCCGAAGTTTTCATGATGGATCTTAAATTGATAGCCGCCGGATATTGAAGGGTCGCCACTTTCGCGGACACTTATCACGGAATGCGGCAGTACAATCTGGCGGGGAAATTGCCGGCAGTTTGTCATCCCGCCTGTATATGTCCTTGTAAAAATAAAAGCGCACACGTTTAAGTGTTGATGAGAGGGATAGAGTGAGGTAGGAATGAAGGGCAAAAGGAGTGTGATAAGAACCGTTCCTGCTATAACTTTGATTTGCGGCTATAAGGGAGATCAAATGAAGCCTCTCATTAAGATCCACTTAACTTTGTAACGACGCCAATTACAACGATTAGATATTCAGCTTGATCAAAATAAATATTCTTGTTGATTTAATTACACTTGACTGCTTTAAGTGTTATAACTTAACTACGAGACAATATTTGCAAGCCAAACAAAAGCTATGGCATGCTAATAGCTACAGCTATTACTATTAGCTGAAATGCCTTTAGTACTTCACAGAGACATCTTTAAAATCTGTCTAATGAAAGATTGCCCATTCCTCATTTGCAGCTAATACAGCACACAGCATCTAATTGAGATCAAGATCTGGGCTTGTCATCAGAGTTCAATTGCACATTCACTCCTCGTCAAATGAACCAGACTTTTTAGGCAAACAGACTGGAGCTGGACTGAAGAGGACTGGTGGGAATGAACCCTAAGATGACTCTTTTCCTGAACTTGGGCAAAATGTAGTGCTTGGTTTTCCCTTGGGATTCTAAAATGGATTCCTTAATGTATGTTTCTTAGGCTGTAGCTTTAGGGATCAGGAATCTTTGGACTATTTAGTAATCAGGAAATAGTCCAAAGACTTGATGCACTTTGGTTGACAAAACCACTTTGTATTGAATAAAGTTGGGATTCATAGTTAGAATAGTTAAGGGTTGATATAAAAAATCCGTCTTATTCTCTGACTGTCAGCCACCCACTCTATCCCCTTAGCATGCTCTCTCTCTGCTTCCATGTCATCTTCACCGCCTCCTGCATTGGTGCATCCCTGACACTGACCAGAAATAATGAGGTCCCGACTTCTCCGACGCTGGCCAATTTCTGTGGCGAGTGGTCAGCAGGAGCTGGATTAAATGAAATTATACTGCAGGAATGTGGGCATCGGCCCGGCTGTTGTCTCACCGTCCGACTCAGGTTAAGGGTGTTGTTGGACCTCCGGGCTTTTGAGTTACTCCTCCAAATCAGTGCTGTCGACAAAGCATGGCTGTCGCTTTGGAAAAAGTTGCAATGCCATAAAAATGGAAATTTAGGAAAAGTTTGAGAAAGTACTGAAAAGTAGTTCTTTGTGTGTGGGTGTGTGGGGGTGGGGGTGTGTGTGTGTGTGTGTGTGTGTGTGTGACTGAGCACAGTTTTTCCAAGGTTTAAGCTGGTTTAATAAATACAAAAGGCAAGAAGAACTGGCAGGAGGACAAATGTATTGAGGTGTGCGACAACTCTGTAAGGAATGATAAAGAGACACGGGGAGAGACTGCTGATTTTACTGCACCAAGGCTGACGTGCTTCGATTTATGGGCACAAATTTGCGTGTGTGTGCGTGAGTCTCCCTGCACTGCTGACCTTGTAAAACTCCTAAAATCTGTGTGAATTCATTCAGCGCAGTGACCCTGTACATTTCCACGGCGTTATAAAGAGACGAGTCGCTCCGAGACGCTTTAAGAGGGACTTAAAAGACAATTCAGCCCAGAGATGCTTTTATATAGCGATAAATCTTCTGCGTCTGTGATCTTCGAGGCGCGCGAGAGTTGTTTTGTGATTTACGGCCTCGTTCTTTGACGTGTCCGATTTCTTTCAGAGCAAATAATTTCGTGCCGAGTGTTGAATGATGTTGTAAAAATGGCTTTGCGAGGAGAGGTGCTGCTCGCTGACTCACCGAGAGCAAGTCGTGACATTTTATGACAAATTACATTTTGGACGTAAAAGAGATTGCCATCGCTTAAAGTTTATTGTCAAATCATCTGTATAAAGGTAAAAGAGGAAGAAACGATTACCTGATATGAAAATGCAAGTTACTAATGGTCATTACTGCAGCAGCGTGCGCAAAGAGAGAGTACTCGTCATGTTATTAATGCTAGATCAAATAATACTACAAACAATACTTGTCTTTTTAGCCCATTCATCAGTCTGTCACCAATTTCATAGGGACCAGAGATTTATTTTATCTATTGCATTGATCATTTATTTCAATAAGCTCAGTAAAAATCATATGAGCCTCTAACAGATTCAGTGTATAAATTTACGATTAATCAAACTGATATATGTACACAGAAATTTACTACATGTAAAAATATGTGTAAAAAGTCATCTGGGCTACCTAAAGGATTTTGAAGTTACATTTAATTTATATCCATCTGCAGATTAACAGGCAGTATAGTTACTGACATTGTGCTTTATTTTCTACTAATATCTAGTGTAGTCATCTAATCAGTTGAGACAAACATGCAATATTATGCTGTATTATTGGCATAGATAGCCATTGACCATAAAGACGTGGGGTACCCCAAGACTCAATCCTAGGACTACTCTTATTTAATATCTACATGCTCCCAATGGCTAAGGTTGTAACAGGAAATAAGATTAGCTACCATAACTATGCAGATGATACACAGATCTATATTATGATGTCACCATCCAATCCAATAAACAGATATGTGTTTGTGTGTGTGGGTGTGTGGGTGTGCCAAAACGTTCTCCAGCTGAACAGAGACAAACTGGAAGCGATTATTACCTGTTTTTGTGTTTGGAGGACTGTTGTCTTTAATACCCCATGTTAGCAGATACATGATCTATTTTTACTGATGTAATATATTATGTTTTTACATTAGGTTTCCTTTTTTATGATGTTTGGTGAACCCTACAGTGGATAAAACTGCAGCTGGAGTTTCAAACACCACTCTGTCTCAGCAGCCTACTGACGGATGCAACACTGGATCTCTGGATGCAGTCATGATTCCAGTGAAAGACCACCATAGGAGTTTGCAGCTTACTTAAAAAAAATTCAAAGATGTAGTCAACAAGCACCTCCACTTGTTGGAGGTGGTGTCGCACGGCTGAACAGAGCCCAAGACGCCATTAACGGTGACTGAACGATGCGCATGCAGCGGCGCCACTGAGGGGGAGGCGAGCGCTCTGTTCACTGCACAGCCGAGGAAAAGGAAGAAAAGAGACGACTGGCAGACTGTGACGACAGAGGCACAACCTTGAAACCTTAGGTGGGCGAGAAAGGAGCCTGAGGGGGCTTTATGTTGGTGTGCCAGTGAGGGAGGGAGATCAGAAGCCCGGTGCTGCTCACTGACAAGAGACTCCATGCAGCGACAAGGACACATGGGATTTCACTTTCTTCCCTCCGCTTCCTGCAAGTGACCTGTGCATGTTCACACCTACAGCTGAACGTTGGCTTGCGGTTTAACAGAGACAGAGATACATCTGCCTCAGGATGTGATGTGTCGTGCACATGCTGCCATATTTTTTTTACATAATTTCAATTAAATATGGCTTAAGTGACAACGTTCTGCTACCATTCTGCGGGATTTTATTCTATTTTCGACATGCACATTACATTTGTTTGTTTGGTTTGTCTTGGAGGATATGAAGGAAGCGCATCGTCCTTGTTTTTGATGTTTTGAATACAAACTACATTTCTGCATGGTTTCATTGTCTTCCAATTATACCTGTTGGTGATTTTCTTCAGAAGCGTAAATCTAATCTTTTACCACCTCACTGCGTAATTTCATTAGGCGGTCTTGGTCTGCACGTCCACAAACAGAGAATATCCACGCAGGCACACTCCTCCTCGCTTCTCCCTTTAGGACAGCATCCGCTGGATGAAAGGTGCAGCTCCTCTGTAACCCCTCTCTTCTCTCGATCGTCAAACATCAAAAAGAAGGGCGCTCTTTCCAAAAAAACTCACTCAGGCCTCAGAGAGAGTTTTTTTTTTCTCCCTTCTTCTCCGGGAGGAAGGAAGGCGATGCAGAGAAAAGAGAACATGGCTGACACTCTGGCTGTGAGCCTGGTGCCTTATTCATGACCTTGGCGCTCCAAGTGTGTGTGTTGGGTTTCGGTGATTAGCACGAGGATGTTCTGGAGGAAGAGCGAAGGTGCCAAACGGCTGCCTCAAGCGAAGTTACACGAGAAGGAGAGCGGAGGAGAGTGGGTGTTGGTGAGAGACGGAGCGATTGTATGCTGCTGCAATGATTAAGTCATTTCTTATACTCGCCTTTGAGTGTCTTGTCTTTGATGCTGTAAAGGAGAAAGAAAAAGCCCCTCCCACACAGACATCATTAAGGAACAGAGGATATGTCTCTCCAAGTTGGATGCACGGGGTGAAGAGGTGATGTGGAACTAAGGAGTGTCAGACAACTCATCCACAGAGATGCAACATGGCAGATTTGTATTGCCATGTTAGCATTTTGTGGGGGGGGGACACAAACATGTTTAGAGTATTTGGCAAAAGAACAACTGACTTATACGTTGAGAATTACCACCTGCTAGTTGTTTTTCCCATTTGATCTGTGATCCGTTTGAATGCAGCAACCTGCAGGCAACTAGCAACACACAACGAGGCATGAAACGGCAGATTTGAGTGGAATTGCTTTGATATTGAGTTGGAAGACCTCAACCTTCAACTCCTCTCCAAGATTTCCTTGAAATGACAGAGCTACCTTTAGTTTTAATGTACATTAAGGTATAGTCTGTGTTTAAAGTATGTAAAAAGACAGATATCAGTTTCTTTAGAGGAGGTATCAAGTATCATTCTAAGATGTTTGCAGTTGCTCGCGAATACCGATGGTCCTCTGTAAAAACAACCAAAACTTTGACAAAGTTCACCACTCTAGCAGGCCTTCACCCAACCAGGAGTCAGCTGTATTTCTGCTAATCTTTTGTCACCTGCCTTTTATTGCCTCTATATTTGCCCTCAGCTGTTAATAAAGGCACAGATTTGTACCTTTAATTGTCAGCGATGACTGAAGGCTCTTCTGCCACAGCTGGGTCAATGAATATTCAGTTTCTAGTTAGTCATGGCTTATATCGTCCAATATCTGTTAGAGTTTAATTTATGAAGTACATTATATCTAAAAGAGTTGTCTTTGAAATTAAAATGCATGAACTTAACACCTACCCAAAAATAAAAGCGCCGTAAATACAAACATCCTCCCACAGAGAGAGCGGTTTGCTGCAAAAGGATGGAATTAGTTGGAGAGAAGGTCAGAGACCTGCAGCAGTGGGAGGACCAGCAGATTGTGGCGGCAAAAGAGCCGGGGAAGTAATTCCCTATGGGGAGATCATTTAATGCAGAGTGTTTACTGATCCAAAGATCAGGTATGGAAATAATATGTTTGGAACAAAATGAGCTTAACTGCAGCTTGGGAGAGTTTGAACATTTAAAGTATGAATGCAAACTTAAAGAGGATGCTTAAAGTGAACAAAAACTCTTTGATTTCTGTTTGAATTTTAAATTAGATATGTGCGTATCCTGCAGAGGGAGAAGAAATGGCATTTGCAGAGCTAAAGAAGTAAGTTTACTTTTGGCCCCATGCGAGTTGACAGCCTGTTTCAGCAGCTCCCACTCACTGAGTTTTCTCTTTTTAAACGTACATTTAGACATGTTGCTTCGGTTGCTCTCACAATAGAGTTGACAGTTTTGCGGACAACTTTGTTTTTATTTAGATTTGTTGTTTTCATACCGTACTTGTGTTCAGAGACGGTGTGAGCAACCACACGCTCATCGTCTCCTCCGGGGATCATCCTGCCAAGACACTAAAGTTCAACAAAGTGCATGTTCCTCATTTTTAACCAACAGGGGCTCCTGGCACAATAAAGTGTGTCTCCAGCAAACTGCAATCCTTGCTTGGTTTCTAAGTTCATTCAGATGCAACTTATGTAATGAGATTAGAGTCTTTTCCAAACATCTTCTTTCTGTTTGTCCTGCCATCATCTTTAACGTAGCACCACGGAGTTCAAAATGGAGCTTTTTGTAGTTTCTCTTAGAAAAATTCAATCGCTTCTCTAAGGTCTTTCCATCCTGGCATTGCATTAACACACACCTGACTGTTGATGTCAGTGGGACGTTTCGTCTCCCTTTGACCGTATAGCATGGAAAATTACAGGATAATGACCTCTGACATCATCTTTAGATCCAGATACTCAAACCTCGAAAGTCTCCACCGGCTTCCATGTTCTCCTTTTGGATGACATGATGCAGAGATGGAGCAGAACATCCATCTGTTTTGTTTGTCCCTTCTTTACAGTCAGGAAGATCAAAAGGAGCCTGACGTCTTGACGCTGTTGGTTCTGTGTGCCGTCAATATGAAAGACTCCCAGACTGACAGACACAAAAAGGCTTTTTGGATTTCATGCAACTGCAGGAAGCTGCCTTTCCTTCAGAATTTGCCACATGACATTGATGGAGTGACTGCCTGCTACAATGATGCGCTAGTCCACACGTGTGCACTCGCAAACACAACCGGGAGTGTGTTCAAAGGTTCTGACAACATCATTAGTTTGTTTCCGTCTCCGTGTGTTTCGTCTCCTTTCTTCAAGCTCTTACCTCTTTCACCCACACCTCTCCTTTCTTTGCGTCAGTGTCTCTCCTGACAGGAGTCGCTGGGAAACGGTTGGAAAACTGCAAACATCAAACATTCCCCCCTGCTGCATCCCAGGAGAAGATCAATGTGCCGGAGTGGAGATAATGCACATCTACAGGGCGACAACAGATGACTGAGTCTCAGTCTCTGCCCCCGTTGTACAGTGTTCATCCCGGCGGAGCCCCCAGTAAAGTGGTAATCCCACAACTACGAGCCACATCTGCAGAAAAAAAAAATGGTTTTCATTCATTTTTCCCCCTGTCATGGTAAATATAATGGAGCTTTGATTGCAGGATGTTCACACAAAAACAATTTGCACGTCCGTCATACACCTTTTAACCTCCATTTAGATGCAGCTGCTATCAAACCCAATGTTATTATCCCATTTTCAGTGCTTGAGAGTGCATTTCGTTGTGTTCACACACAAACCACAAAATCACTTTAAAGGCCAGATATATGACATTAGTGAACGATAAAATCTGGTGAAACAATCCAATGCCGCCTTCTGTGTTTGCAGGTTCAAGCAGATCTTTTATCACTTGAATTTTGAAGGAAAGCTACGAAAAGATAAAGAGAGGACCGACTCAACAAGGGGTGCTGGAAAAAAGAAGAAGTAAAAAATTGGTGCTCTTCACTTCTGGGCCTCGTGCCCCGATCTCTCTACATGAGAGGGGGGCCTCTGATGAGGTGTTGATTGCCTGTGGGCACGAGTGGTTTCTCCAAACACTCCAAAAGTGGCCTATCCTCTGATTAGATTCAAGTGTTATAACGGCAAATAGGCCGAGACTCTCAGCCGTACATTACAGCATTGAGATCGACCCGGAGGCGAGGGCTTTCATTAAAATGCTGTCTTATACGTGACTTGTTCCAACCCAAAGGTGATTCTGCGAACAGTACAAGTCGTTCTTATCGAAAGCAGACATGTGTTTTGCTGTATTCGGTTGCAGTCACAGCGGAGCACGGATAAAGCGTTGCAGGGTTATTTGTGGGGAAGTGGCAGCTCGCTGCAAGAATCAGGACTGGATGATGCTGAGAGCTACTATGCCAGATGTCCTAGGAGACTGAGAGAAGCAGTTAGCTTAATGCAAAGCTGCAGATTGTCTTTGGAAGAAAAGTGTCTTATCAAACCATGTCCTGGATTTAACCCACCTCTTGCCCAATGACTTCTGGAGATGGACCTGATCCTACAAGGATAACAGTGTATTGACAATCGACATGCTGATATGTTCTTCTTATTGACGAGGAGTCTAAGGATCGTGATGTGTTAGCTTCTTTTGCAATCAGACGACTTTGCCACCTGGCTATTAATACATATAAAGGGGAAAAAAACATGTCATCCCAATGTTTGTATTCCAAACCAATGCAAGCCCGCTCCAGTTGACCCAGCACTTCATCACTATATTGTCACATAACAGCTGCTGTGGAGTTAAGAAGTGTTGGGGTGGTGTGACAGCTACAGTAGATTCTCTTTGCTGAACAGTAGGTTCACAATCATGTACCAACATGCAGCCAACACATGCCAAACTGCCGCTCGTCTTCAAAGGTACAATCACACACACACACAATCACACACAAGTCTGCCATGCATTTACAGGCATGCAGACGACACATGAATATTTAACAGGCTTCAGTCTGCATGCGTTCCATATATGTCACCAGGAGAGTCTCGAGAGCTGGTTGTAGGGCAGGGGGCTGATGAGCAGAGGGTGTGTGGGGGTGTGTGGGTGTGTGTGTGTGGTGAGCTCCAAGTGGCCATCTTCATATATCATGTAGCTCCTCCTTTGCCAAGAGCGCTGCTTCTGTCAAGTGTGCGTGATGAGCACCCACAAGACCTTTCTGCACTTCACCCCATCATCTGGGTGTACATGTGTGTGTGTGTGTCTTTGGAGAAGAAGAAAAAAGAGAATGAGGTGGGGGGGGAAACATCATCTGCTGAGTGAGGAAAGCAGGTCAGTAGAGCAGGTGGGACTGCTTGTGTTTGTTGGGTGAAGACCTGTTAGAGTCTTGGAGTTTGCCAAAGTTTTGGTTGTTTTTGCGTTGGATCATCGGTTTGGGGGGTTGGGGGAGGTAGGGTTAGTTTAAGCACTAAATGTACCTAAATATCCATGTATACCTACAGTGTAAACTGTCTTAGCAGAAGCTACGATGTACAGTCTTCATTATATCAGCTTCTCGGGGTTCTGCCAATCAGCACCAAGGAAAATAGCATGGTGCTCCTGAATCGAAATCCCAATTTCAGCAAAGTTTCTTTCAGTTTCTGTCCCCTACAGTGGCTCTTTTATTCCTCCAGCTTCTCTTCAGATGTGCTCAAGATCAGCAGCAACAGCCGTGTGAAAGAAATCCTAGCCTTCTGCTTTTCCTCTCCAACGTCTCATGACATCACAAGTGTGAGACATCACGCTGTGGGCGGACATGAGGTGATGAACCGCTGCGAGCTGCTGTCAGCCTCTGCGGGGGTTTGTCACTTACACACCAAGCCAGCCAGTTGGGCCTTGACCCGTTTCTGGCTGTTTCTCTGCATCACAGAGGAATCTCACTGTCTGCATCAGGAGCCTGATTGTTTCTATAACCTTCTTGTTGAGATCGAGTAGATAAGCATAGCTTTAATCATTGCAGAGTTCCATTTGATGATTTTATGTGTTTGGAGATCAAATCCAAACCAAACAAAAATAACTTCTCCCCTTAAACCAATAGCTGGTTGTGTCATTCATGGGGCCAACAACTGGTGCTCTGCCTTTTAGAATGGTTTCATTCAGCTACACTGGAGTTATTTATACAGGAAAGGTCAAGTTAAGGTCATGCTACAGGGTTCTACTTTGATTTATATCTGGACTTTGACTTGGCCCCTCCCATAACCTTTGAGCCATTCACAGGTGTGCTTTGGATCATTGCTCTGTCGCAAAACTCAACTGTACTTGAGCCAAAGTTCACAAACTGATGGATAGATTCAACCAACCAGTCAGCCAACCAACCGTGGACCTTCAGAGAGTTCTTCCAACTGTTTGGTCTGATCCCACATTCTGCCCTGGAAACTCAAGTTTCACTGCATGCTTCATGGCTGAGGGTGTTGCAGGTCATATGGTTGCAAAAGTAGAAGTGCTTTATTTTCAAATGCTTTTTTTTCTTCTACAGATATTAATAACTGCCCCACCAATGATCCCTACTGGGTTACAACTACTTTGCTTTCCTTGGCGACTTTAAAACCGAGAGTAGAATGTTAGCAAATGAAAATCAAGGCCTTAGTTTTCCCAACATGGCCATTATGATTTATAAACAAAAAGTAAGATTAAATCAGAATAACAATCAGGAGCTAGTAAGCTACTTAAACATCCCACATTCTTATTTCCTGCAGATCTCAGCCTTTCAGTCCTGTTGGCCACAGCCAGTCACTGAGCTCAGCGCTGAATCTTATTTGCATGAGAGGTGAGGGGGCTAATGCTTTTCATAAAACACCAAACGGAAGTGATATATGTAAATTCGGATTTAGGGGATAAGGCTCCCGTCAGCTTCAATAAGTATTGTTGCCCTTGTGTGTGAGTGTGTGTGTGTGTTTGCACGGTTGCAGCCAGTCGCTGTAGGCTAAAGAAATCCATATAAATGAGCCCTTTAGCTGCAATATAGCTTCAATTAAAGCCAACCTCTTAACGGTATACTGAAGTGTGGTTCAGTGTGTGTTCCATATGAACATATGTTCATACACCCCGGAGATAAATAGCTCCCTACACTCCTAAATCACACCTAAAGCAGGTGGATGACTGCAGGCCAGCGGGCTCTGTGTCCGAAGCCGATAGTGCCGCTTCACGTCTCAACCTACGTCTGGCTTCATGTCACCCAGCATCACGTTCCGCACGCCGCCAGGGGACGGGGCGAAGCGCTGATAAGGCGTGGAGAGGTCAGTGCTGTGGAGAGATAGGGCGGCGACATGCAAACTGAACCAAGCGCGACCAGCTTCTTACTCGCTTTCATTTCCGCCTCTCCGTCCTTCTGGCCATCCTCAGTGTGGGCCTCGTTATCTGCCGCGGCTCTAATGTGCTTCTCTGCACTCTTGTTTAGGTGCGAATCTGCCGTCTTGGTTAAATAATTTTCCTCCCCATCGAGGTCTGCAGAGCCTTCTTTTCAGCGGGAACAAAAAAAAAAAGTAAGGATGAGTCGAGGTAAAGCCTCGGCATTGATTTTACTCCCACTCCTCCGCTGCAGCTGTCCTTGAATATAAATGACTGTGTCTCAACCCACTCATGTCTGCAAGGGTCCCGGAATTCTTTATGCCCATCACTGTGAGGATCTACTTCATTTTCTGAGCTCACCCAAAGCTGCATCTCTCAAGACCTCAACATCAGCCTCATCACTCAAACTCACTCTGACACCCAAAAAGGGGAACCAAACCAGGAGAATTTGATCCGTGGGAGCAGGTTCCTTTAATCTTTCCCCCCCCAACCAATCTTTCAGGACTGGGACACTTACTGTACAACTCACTCATCTCCAGCAGTGGGCTTTGATTCTCTCGCTCCCCTCTGCTGATTTCGCATAATCACGCCGTAATGAGGTTGGCTGCGGTGCGCCGGCGTGGTCCCGCTGCCCGGCTAGCTTGTGCGTGCGTGTTAACGGGAGGAGGAGCTGGTGAAGGAGGGAAGAGGTCTGGAGCCTCTCTACTTTGAGAGCACATTTGTTAGAAATACAATTACAGAGGCGCACAGAAGCATATCAGGCCTCACAATGATTTCTCCATTCTCCAGCCGCTGGAGCGGCTAATTTCCTTAGCAGCTAAGTACTTATAGATTGGTGTGTAACAGAAGCTCGTGAAGCCCGGCGGACGAGGGCAATGTATCGCGTGATTGTTTCTGGGCCATATCTGACTTGTATTGAAGGCTGCATTAACATGTAGCACTGTTGGACCACCCACTCCTCGATGTTTATTTAATCAAACAGCACAAATAGATGCCCGTAAAGGTATTCACACCCTTATTTTGTCATGTTTCATGTGATGATTTGTTCAGAAACCAGCATTCATTTCCATTCAGCCCACTTTACTCTGTAATCTGGAAAATTAAATCCTGTTCCACCAATTGTCCTTTGAGGTCACCTTATAACTGTAATGATTGTATTTTAGTTTAGCTTGGGGTTCATCCTGTAACCAAACACTCACGCCATCTGTCTCAGTCACCTTGCCGTTGGGTCCTTGGGCAAAACACTACACTGCTGGTGGTGGTCAGAGGGCCGAATGGTCCATCTACCCCACTGCAAACCTTTAACTATTATCTTAAATAACAAAATGTCAGTTTAGAGTTGTTAGCACTGTTTCATTTCAGAAGAAGATCCTAAACTGAAACATATTCCTTGATCCTGCAAGGCTCTCTGGGAAATGCACATTTCTCCCACAGTCCAAAAATAAGTATGGAAGGTTTCTTGGTCTAAATTCTACGTAGGTGTATATGTGTGTCTGGCATTTATTATTTTGTAGGGCCCATTTTACCAACAGATACTATGTTGGGAGGACCTACTTCTTTTAATGGGCCCCCACGTCTTCCATAAGAAGAACCGTTAGGTTCAGGGTTAGGATTAAAGTACATCTTTCTGTTCACAAAGTCCTTGTGAAACAGAAATATGTACTCTGTGTGTATGGGATTGCTTGACTTGTGTTTCTAGGTGTTGCCCTGTGATGGACTGGCACCAGAGACCTTGCCAGGGTGTGCCCCCCTTCATGCCCACCTGGGATAGACCAAAGGTACATGTACCGTCAGGATCCAGCCCACTCTAACCACTTATTGGATTTCTCTTGGTGGGCAAAGATGCCGGCAGGTAAAGTGCTTGTGGAACCCTTTAATCAGGCAGTAGGTGAACAGAGGATGGACTTATTAACTTATTAGACTTAGACTAAGAGTCCAAAGCTGATAGTACAGCTTCACATCTCAACCCACGTCTGATTCTTCAAATGTATCCCTGAGTCAACAACACAACAAAATGTTAGTTTCAAGACTATCAATAAGTTTCATACATATCTACTCCTGGATATTCTGCTGAATCTGTATCCAGAAAGTTAAAAAAGAAAAACAATTCAAGTTTACAGGCTGATCAAAATCTGTGTAGATTTTTGAACGTACGTCGCAATTTTCCAGTTACCGGGAGTTACAGCAATAAACACTTGTAAAGTTCACATTATTGCTCACTCAATTCCCTTTTGGGTGTTTTTACTCCCAGTCCAACTGTATCAATGTTGTTTCACAGCCGCTAAAGATGTTGTTACAAATGTGGTTTTAAGATGGTGTGGGACACTCATTATACCACTCAGTCATTAACAAACACTGGGATGTTGGCATGAATTATTTGGTGTCCCTAGCAGGCCTTCTCAGGATATTCAGGAGGAGGGGTGTTGCTGAATCAATAGCCATAAGGAGCCTGGCTCCCGTTTGCTTTCAAGATCTACAGCCGAAGGAGCCAGTCATCAAAAGTTAATGAGCTATTTAGACCACGCTGTTTCTCCGGCTCTCTGCTGAGAAAACACTGCCGAACCGAGGAGAACAGAGGCCCCGGCACATGTGTGGATGTGTTTTGTATGCTTTATGCGTCTCCTATCTACAGAGGGAGATCGGCAGCCGAGCCAGAACAAAGCAGTGGTTATCATGAATGTGCAGTTGTTGGCACATTGTTCGCTTCAAATGCTTTACATGGGTTGCAACCCTTTTATTCGGCCGGTTATGGACAAAACAGAGCTGCTTTTTGACGGTTCAGCTGCTCGGACTCGGCACCGCGTCATTCCAACTGCATTTATGATCTTAATCCAACTTTATTCCTCTTGCTTTTGAGTTTCAAGTAAGAAGCGATGCACATCAAATAAAACCGCAGTAGTCATGCTCTCCTTTTACTCCAGCTCTCCCTCTTTTTCCACCCATGAGGCATGATGCAGGCAAGCCGACATTTCACCTATGAATGTCTCCCTGGATGCCGGGCTTGTTTAGGAAATAGCACTACAACCTTTCGAGGACGAGGACTTTATTCCCAGAATGCCAGTGGGAGAATGGGACGTTTTATTTTCTATAGCAAAGACAGAAATTACCTCTGAGAATTAACCTTAAAATGAAACATCACCCAACAGAGTGGTTAAATACAACCCACACACATATACTTACATACAACCCAACCCGTAAGTCCCATCAGCTTTAGAAGGTTTTATGTAAAGTGAACCTTTTGGCTCAAAAATCTGCCCGACCACCATGTCAATCAAGCAGAATTGAAAGGTTGAATCAAAGGGAAGTGAGCTAAACAGAACATTGATTTAGTTTTTTCCAGTTTGGACCCCAGTTGATGGTTTTATCTGTACATTAACCTCCAACTCTGTTTGAAAACCCCCAGAGGACGTCAAACACACCAGCGAGGCCCAATTGGTCAACTTTAGTTGTCTGGTCTCTACTAGATGCTTACCTTCCTCTGGCCTGAAGGTTTTCCCACAAATATTGATCCACTTTGTCCACAGCTTACCTCGCTGTGGACAATGACTCTGATGTCCAGCAGTTTTCAGTTCTTAAATCTCCGTGGCTTCCTGATCGGTTCCTGAACGTCTTAACAATTTCCTTCTCATCAAGGGTCTCTGTTCAGGCTTTTTTTCTGACGTCGTCAAAGAGTTGAATTGTAAATTTGTATTTAGGTACAATTGTTGATGATTTTGAAGTAGAGACGGTTTGTTGCTGCCAGAACAAAGGGAACATTTTTCTATTAAAGCGTACCGAACATAGCCAAAAGCGACAAAAAAAACAAGAGGACAGAGATGTTAGAGTGCCCATAATATGTAGTCTTAAGGTCAAAAAAAAAAATCTCCACTTACTGGCTAAAATATTAATTAGAAATTAAATTTACGATCCATTTTAGTCTGCAGGAGGCTGAAAAACACACTTTCCTGGCCGGAGCCCGAGAGGGATGTTCATCGGTCACTGATGAGCACTCTCCACAGGACTGGAGCAACAGCCACTGAATTATTGAAGATCGCAGCGTCCCTAAGGTGAGGCGCCTGCATGGAAGTCTTCCGTCTTCGGGCCTGACAAAGAGAGAAGAAGGCTCGATGAAACATGGTGGGGCGCTTACAAGCCATCCGTCACGGTCCCTCCCCGCTCACATGGAGACGGGATTGGATTTCCGACCGGCGGGGATTTGTTGTGTCAGGAATGAGAGAGGGGATTGAGCAATCTCTCAGCGAGATGGTGTGATAAGAGTAGCAATGATTGTTCCTGGAGTTTCCTAAGTATAACATGTTAATTATCTGCTTGTAGAGATGTTTGCTATGACTTGCATATCTGTGCAAGTTATAGGTGTGAGTCTGTGGGGCTTCAACCTGACCCAGCGCACCAGTCCTAATATCATCACAAGTCTCCTCTGGCGCCTACATTATACTGGCCTTTTCCTCCAGCTGCATATGAAACATAAAAACAAGCCCCAGCTTTTGATTTAGACATTGAAGTTTTGCGCTGACACACAAAAAAGTGAGCAATGTGGTAAGACGGGATGGGTTATATGTATTTATGATGACGATGTTGTTTCTACATGATTTAAAGGGGCCTTGCAAAAGTTTTCCGCTACACTTTTGTCAAGTTGGAACACACAATTCGGTGTAATAAGTTAAGATTTTATATGACCCGCTGACATTGTGAATAATAGTGAAGTGGACATTAAATTATGTTACCAAAATGTTTAACAATGGGACAAAACAAGTGTAGTGCATTTATAATGACAGGTTTACCCCTTTACTCTCATGCCCATATATAAAATCAGCGTTTTTTTTTATACATGTACTGACTAACTAATCTTTTTATTTAAAAAATTTTAATTCCTCTCTGTTCATTCCCACTTAAAATGCCTCAAACACACAATTAAATTCCACTTTTCAAACATCAGACATGTAATTTATTATGCTCCTGACTATTGAAGTGAGACTAAACATAATATGATCCTTTGGTGCTTAGACTTTTTGTTTATTTTCTCTTTTTGATTATTTCTTTCTTTTCTTACGTCGTGCCATTTTAGTTTATTCCTTGTGTCAGTTCAGTTATTGTCATTCTTTGTGTTTTGGATTTGCTTCATTAGATTTGAGCTCTTCTGGTTTTTAGTCTCTTGCTGTTTGTGAACTGAAAGTGTCTCTACCACCAAAAAGTGACAAGTTCACCTTTCAAAGGAGATGTGTAAAGAGGAAACCTTTGCTCTCTATTACTAACCCTAACCTTAAAGCTCCAACTCATGGAAGATAAAGCAAAGAAAATGAGTGAAAATTCATAAAGACGAAGTTCTAAATCAAACTAAATTTTTAATAAATAGCTCTTAAGCATAAAGCAACTCTGAAGCTTAATGTGTAAGCTCTGTAATTCCCATTTTGTCTTAAATTTTTCTTCTTATCCTTTTAAGAATTCTTTATTTTCTATCTAATTTCTCCCATATTTCTACACACGTTCTCTTCTTTTTGAACAGCGACAGCAAACCAGACAAACACGAGCGCAAACACCTTTCCCCAGCTCCCCCGCTTCCGTATCCCATGTGGGTAGTTGCATCAGGAGCCTCTGACTGTTGTCATGGAGCGAAACATCCCCCAAAGGCCTCGGCGGGATCACGCAGCCTTCCCTTTGCCTCCAACAGGCGACGTAGAAAAGCACCCTGCCAAGCAGCCAGCTGCCTTCCACAGGTGTTGTCAACAGGCAGAGGAAACAAGGAGGGGAAACAAACACAGACAGACCCTCTTCCTACAGATGCTCGCCGTGTCGGGTGCGTGTTCTCGGCACGGCCCCGCTTTACTTTCGCAGTCTGCAGCTGCATCGCTGCCGATAGCGTAGCAACCCCAGCTGGCGTCATCATCGGTACCCACAGGAGATTTGGCAGCACACAAACACCGGCTGCATGGATGCACAACCAGCAGGCTAGAAAGAAATCCGGCGCTCGGTCTGAAACAACACTTTCACCAGTCAACTTAAGCATCTTAAAGGAGATCAAATGCTCAATCTGATGTGTTTGATCCACATTGTTGGGCAGATATGAGGAGACAGTACTTGTCACTTCAGAGAAACCAGTCACAAAACACACCCAAGGCTCATCTTGGAATGTAACAATGGAAAAGCAAGCAGGAACACCATAGGAGAATCAAGAGTCAACAAGCATCCCTTCTGATCCCTTCGCTGTCACCCCATTAGTTGCAGTGTACTCAAACTCAGTTATGTAGGATTATTAAGCCAATGTGTCTTGTACATCACCCATTAGAGGTTTCCTGAAATTAGCCAGGAGAACCGAGAATCTCTGGCAACACCCTAGAGTCCCTGAAGAGGATTTGGTAAATGTAGGATGGATGTTTTGAAGCAGAGGGCTTGGTTGAATTTTAGACCAAAATTGCAACATTTGCATGAAAACCTCTGAAGAAGACAATGAGGGAAACTTTCATCAGATGACTGTAGGATTTCTCTTTTGCCTTTGTCAAATGCACCAACGAACACTCTACAACAATAAGATGAGGCTGAAGACCATGGAGAATGTTGCAGAACCAGTCCACATCCTGCTTGTGGAGGAATCTCCGGTCCGCTTGGCATTCACATATGAACCACACCAGAGTTCAGGTAGACCGAGCCGAGACCGAGGTTTGCTTTCGTCTCCTCCAAAAGCAAACTGGACTTTCTAGGTAAATGAGCTGGAGTTGGATTAAAGCAGACTGAACTGGCTGGTGTGAACACACCTGCTGAAACATTAACAGCAGGCTACAAGAGCTACTGCATCTGTCGAGTGTGTAGAAGGGTTGTTTTGTGATCAGAACGTTTCCTCTGGATGGAAGAGGATTTAGTTCTCCAATGTCAAAACTTTTTGCCCTGAGGGGCAAAATCCCCCAAAACTCCAGAACCCAAATCTTCAAGCTCTACGTAAATTTCGCTTGACGTATGTGGTTTCTAGAAAATTGAAAGTCGTAGATGATGATTTTGATGAAACATTCAAAATCCTTACTTTAAAGGAAGTCACATATTCAAAGTAAAGGATCAGACTTTGTCTAACAGAAGGCAGAATGCTCGCCTACCATAGTAACGTGTGCAACACAATGAAAGAGCCAGGACAAATAGACGCAGACAGACTTGAATCAGCAGTCAGCTAATGGTCAGAATGGGGCAGTCTGCTTCCTGAATTGTTAATAAACCTCTCTGAGACGGATGGGTTTGATTGATTGGTGCAGACCTGTAACAATGTGAGCTTTATTTCTGCACTCGGACTCATTTACCTTTTCTGTCTCTGCTGCTCAGTTCCTCCTTCTGCAGCTTTATCAGCAGCGGCTCCCAATAAGCTCTGACGAATCGACTCGGAATGTTGGAGCACAGCTACAGAGTCCAAACACCACATCCATCTCTGGTTCTCACCAGGAAGAGTCATTTTTACATGGCTGTTTGCACACTGTAGATTTTTATCAGCTTCTGTTTGAATGGCTATTGTGGACGATAACCATCTGTGTGTGAGTGTGTGTGTGTTCTGAGATGTTCTAAATGGGTATGCATGTCCACTATGCTTTCTCTATCACACCCAGCTGCAGGATAGCAATCGGTTTTTGCTTGCGCTCTTGCCTGGTAGATAATTATCACTTGGTATATGTGCGTGTGTGTGTCTGCATGGTTTTTCTATTTGTCTGTGAGTCACGTCTCAGACAGACAGGTAAACACACCACCTCTCATCGTGTTGACTTCACCTAAGCTTCCAGATTGTATTTTGACAGCGCCGATCGTCTTGCACCGAATCCTGGCATCCTGCACCAGACACGACGCCTCCAGGATCTCATGAAACAGAAACGGGATACAGGAGTGAAGAAGTGGCGCGGAATGGAAAAAATGGACGTGCAGCATGGAGTAGAGTACTCTTTATTAGAAATGACTGCCTGTTGTTGTGCAGGAAGGTCAGTGTGGATAAGGGGAAAGACAGAGATGTTTAGCGGCAAAGTGCTTTCTAATGTGTTGTCAAGGCCGAGACGGAGACGATAAGATAGCGATCCCTGGAAGCTGTGTGAGTCTGGTTGCCAGAGAGCTTCTCCGGCTAATCTATGCACACCGGAGATGGGGAGCCGAACAGCCAGAGATCGTTGAGATGAGCGTGAGGAAATGAAAACGGTCTAAAACAAAAGAAGAACAGTATCCCGGTGCAACGTTCTTGGTTCACCCAGAGAGCTGCTTATTGAGTGAGAAAGGCCCATTTAGCAGCCTATCAAAGGTGGTGTCTTTCTACTTTTGAGAAATGCACCTCCTCCTGCAGCCGAGCGTCTCTTTCCTCTCCTCCTTACCTGCTCACCAATATCTCCTCTCATTTCTTTTCTTCAAGCCTCCTGAGCTAAGGCCAATCTGTCTGCTCGCCATCCATCCACTTCATCCCCATCTTCTTCTTCTCTCCCATCACTCCTCTATCTCGGCTGCATTTTTTTCCCCTCTCACCTTCCCGTCTCGTTTCTCCCTCCCTCGCCCTCCTTTAAAAAGCCTGTTGCTGATCCATCAGGCTTGCTGCCGGAGTGCGCTCCCACTCCTTTCTCACGGCAAGTGAAGTCTCTCTCCGAGGAGGAAGGTAGCCTGTACTCCACTTCGATACCAGCCAGTTATTAATTACTCCCCAATTCCTCATCTGTCTGCAGAGGGAAGTAATTACGTCGCGGCCCGTTTCTCCCCCCCTCGCCAGCATCAGAAATGACGCGATAACCAGAAACCCAAATTATTCCCGCTGATGAGACAATCATCGAGCGAGAGAGAGCAGGCCGAAGATTTTTCAGCCCCACTGTGCTTCGCCCCGTCAGTGTAATGGCGCCTTGATTCAGTCTGGGATGTCTTCCCGACATATTCGCCGGGCGTTTCCAATTTCCTTCTCGCAAAACACTAGAAGATGGGTAGGGAGAGATAGGCAGGATGAATTAAACACGGATTTTCCCTCTGTCTTTTTTTTTTTCCTTTTCCGTCTCCGCTTCTCTTTTTTTTTGCTCCTCAGAAAAGAGAGAGCAATCATGAGTTGTTTCCAGCTCCAATCAGCGTTCTGCAGCTGGAGAGGGGTGATGATGGAAGAGGAACATTAGCACCGGATCCTCATCTGCCTCTGAAGACAGAAGGAAGGAAGGAAGAAGTGAAAAAAGAAAAAAAAACAATTAAAGATTCTTTTCGTCTTCAGGCTTTCTGCGTGTTTTTCTTCAGACACACAGGTGGAACCTTTATTTATTTGGACACTTCCTTCAATCAGTGTGTGGGATGTACATTAATTTGCCAGAGCAATAAATCATTTTCTACTTTTTAGTCTTATTTGAGTTTAAAATATGTTGAAGTTGTTTTACTTGAGTACAATATCTCTGCTTACAAGTTTTTAATATCATGTAAGGTCACATTATGTCTGACCTTTTTACTAAGCATAGAAAGTGAAGGGCATGTTTAATAAAAAACTCTAAAATATAATTACACAATTAAATTGCATATCAGTTTTAAAGTTATCCGGGTCATAAATATTTTTTTCATAAATTACAATGAAAAGAGAATATGTAATCACATTACATAGTGCATCACCAAGCCTTTCCAACAGTGCCAATTAGCATAATATCTGACCTTCAAGTAGCCACGATCACACAGGTCACAAGTGACGACGGCCATCTTCATCCTGGCTATTTGAAGGTCAGATATTATTATTAGTACATCCAGATTGTATAAAGTAGGTGAATAGCTATTCAGAGCATTGACAAAATAAAATCCCAATCTCATATAGTGTTTATTTGTTGTTTGAGGTGCAAATTTAGGCAAAAGCAAGTTCCAAATTGCTGGTCGACTGCAAGCAAACAACAACCAGTTCTACATTTTGCTAACACCGTGAACATGAGGGCCTTTGTTGATGTGTGAAGATCTGCTTTTAGTCATGTATGAAGATCTTCAGATCTTTGTTAGTATGCATTTTTAGAACTTTCCTTTATGAAGGTTTGTAGACACTCTTTCCAGACGAGACATTTCAGAATGCACCGACCTCCACAGCTGTCAAACTGCTGTTTAAATTAACCAAAGAAAAAAAAAATAACTAACTGGCTGGAGGAGCTTTCTATATTGTATTACAGTCGCTGTCAAGTGCTTATTGATTGGCTACAGTGGATAAGGGTGGCTCCATTTGACACATGCATGTATGCAAGAGGTGCAGTCACAGAGCTGTGCATGAGATCTCACTTAATTTGTTCTACAACTTCCCCTGCTTGGCTTCTCAGAGACTCTTCAGTCCAGCGGGATCGGGATCCTTATAGTCTTTTTTTTTTTTTTTCTTTTACAACCACTGGCTAATGTCGCCATGGGGGAATGTAACAGGGCCATAACGAGACGATCTCATTCCATATGCGGAGGATATGAAGGGGAATTTGTCTGCTTCAGCAGTGACAGGAGCAATCTGTGCTGTGGGTTAGCTCCAATGAAGAATCAGTAGGAGGGAAAGAAAACCTCAGTGTTATTCAGGATTATGGTGTGGGAGCCCATTGAAAATCTAATGGACTAGTCGCATCAAATAGACTTGGTGGGAGCTTGCATGTACGCCACCAAGCACGCAAACCCGCACCCCGAAAGAGAAGCCATTACCAGCAGGAGTTGGGCCATTACTCTCTGTCCAGTATCCCAGTGTGTGAGCCCCGGCCCTAATGTCTCCAGTCCCAGAGGGGGTTTCACCGCACTTTGCTCTTTCTGAATAATTATCAGTCAACCTTGTATTAAATGCAAAGGCCATAAAACTAAATAAAAAACCCTACGATACTTCATTGTGCATATTAAGCACCTATGAAGAGTGGAAGGAAGGCCACCCAGAGATTTAACAGCTTTCCAGTGAAAACATTTTTGCAAAGCTAAAATGCTGTAATTTGTTGAAGTAAGGGATTGGACTAAAGAGTCTGAACCAGAGCAGCTCCAGTTATTGGAATGAAAACCAGAAAAAAAAAGTTCACTGTTCATTTTGAAGGCTTCATTTTCTACATTGAGCCTTCAAACTACATTAAATCTGGACGCTAGCAACACCTAGCATCCAGTGTTTGGGATGACCAGGACTCTGACGTTACTGTGGAAAAATCTGTTCTTTGCAGATTTGTTTCAATTTGGAGAGTTTTAGGAATGTTCTGTTTATGATGTTAAAGTGTGTACTTTGACTAGGCCAATTCAAAACCTTCCTATAGATTTCGAAGCCACTGGGGAGAAAATGGCTGGATAACCCAAGTAACTTTTAGCGTAAAGTCACAAACTGATGGCCGGACATCAGAATTTATGGTTTTGATAATTACAGTTCAGATTTTGAATCATCAAACGACCCCTGTGTTTTACTGCAATGGTGTTACTTTTACAGCAGACACAATGTGACACCACCTTTCTTGGGGTCAACCGTTTTTGCTTTTTGTTGAGTCATGCTCTTTTATTGATTCTACAGGCCTTTGGATAATCTGGCCAGTGAAAATGAACTGAATTTTTACAAAAAACATGAAGGGAAAATTACTTTGTGCAGGAAAATGGCTTTTGAATAGCTGTGAATTGAAGAGACCATGCATGAAATGGTTAAATTGGGTTTCTTAATAATGAAGTCTATAAGCAGCTTTTAGGCACATAACATTTTTAAGTAATTAAAATGTTATCCCAGCAGGTGTCATCTGAACATATTACTAATCCTTTTTCCTGATGTTCCTCACTGTTTAGTTAGTAACGAAATGATTTACTGTCAACTCCTTCACTGTCTGTGAATCAGAGGCACCATAAGATACAATTTTGACAGCAGAAATCCCTTTTAGGAATAATGATCCTTTCAGCTTCAGTGGTGACTGGGCGTTTTTCAGAAGCCCGTATCTAAAAGTGCCATGTTGCAGCGCAGCTTTAAACACATATCAATGCCAAGCCCTCAGGCCGTGTTGGGTGGAGAGATGTGAGCCTGGCACATAGGCTGCCTGTTCCCTAACATCCCCCCCCCGTCACCAGTCATAATCTGCGTAAGTCATCCTTGATTAACCCCTGCTGAATGACTCTAATTACAGCCAATTAGCCCGGGCAGAATGAGACGCTCTCCATGCAGATGAACACGATGGAGAGGTGGAAGGAGGGATGGGGGGGCAGAACAGGGGGTGGAAAAGGAGATGTAGAGAGCTGGGGGGACGCGTGGGATGACGGAGCGATGGAGGTGCTCAGGGCACGGGGATGCGGCGCGAGGTTGCAGGAGAAATAATGAGGGGATGAAAGACAGGAAAAAGCCACAACGGCGCAACGACTATCCGGCTGTGCAGCACACCAGTCAGGCAGTCATGAGTAAACACTTGTAAGGGCAGATTAGAAGTGATGAAATGTGACTTTATGCCAGGATAGAAACACTGCCGGTGTCTGGTTCACTTGCTCAGGTCGCTGAAAATCAATGCAGTGCTTCTATCAAGGTATTGATCAAATCTGCGCCTTATGCAAGATGCGGTTTTGGAAGCAAAGACGGCTTCATTTTAAGTGCCGAAGGCCTCAGTAGTTGCATGAGGTGTGCCGAGATGGAACACATGCATGTTCGAAATAAGCCTAAACCAGGAGAATCACTCAGAAAGTTCTAACATATCAACACCTTGCAGAATCACAGAGGAGGATCTGAAAAGAGAATGTTCCCAGAGATACAGCTGGAACAGAAGTCTTTTAGGATTAGCATTTGGTAGAGAAGAAGCAATCAAGGAGATAGTTGATGTTTGAAGAGTACAGGACTTCTGCTGTGGTGTAGACCTGACAGAACAGCCATTGATTTATTTAAAGGTGAGGACGCAAACCTCGTATTCAGTCTGGAGAATGAAGTTAATGTGGGCATTATATCAGGATCTGTTTTGGATATCCTACAGCGTATGTTTTTGAATCCTGATGGTAAGTGTTATGCAGGCTAGAGAAGACCATAGTGTGGAACAACTTCTTGATTTCAGGAATACAGTAGGTTGCTACGGCAACCGTCCTGGCAGAGATAGGACCAAACTTAAGCTTTTTGTCCTTGTCCTTTGAAAAAATTAACTCTTTTTACTTGTTGTACCTCTGCAGAGTGTTGCTTTTCTATTCCATTGTGCGAGGGTTTCTACCTTCTTGAAAGCATTGAATGTAACACCCTTTATTTCCCAGCCGTGTTTCAAATCATTATGGCAGATTTGCATAAATTCATCCACACGTAAAAGTCGTCATCTGTATGGACGGCAGCATGCGCTCCAGATATTAGTGACTGAAAGAAACGGCTCAAGGTTAAAAGGTTGTCTTCTTCCATGCTGGGTTGAATGAGGCTTACAGCTGGACTCAATGCTGCAACTGTATCTCTTGCTTTCCTACAATTTACAGGTTACCTCCTTGGAATATGAAGGCAACTTGGTTACATTCAAAGTCTATGTGGAGGCAGGGTGAATTTATTAAATAATTCTCTATTATTATTTTTGCTTTTTGTGCTACAGTTTGTATTTATCACTTATGGAAAGTGATAAATACTTTGCATAGTAGTAAATAGAAAACTGGGTAACTCAGCACAGAAAAGCCTCTAGGACCATCTGAACCATAAAAATCCAGCACAATGTATGACTCCAATTTAAATGATAGAGACCCTCATTATTGGGTTTGTTGTTTAGATTTTCTATCCCCTCAATCTTTATCCATCCAGACAGCAAATATACTAACCAAACACCTATGCCAACATCCCTCTGGCCCTTTCTCCACTATCAACCAGCAGCAGGGTTGGAGAGGCCAGAGTGAAGAGACCACTCAGACTGCCCAGTGATTGCCTCAGTCTATCATCAGCCAGAAGATTTCTATTATTGCAGATGGATGATTGGTCTGGCTAGCTGCCGGCCTGGCAAAGCAAGCTCATTTCAGAGCAGTTTGAAGTGCAAGCGCCGCTGCACAGAGGCGAACAAGAGGGGCGCGAATTTGTAAAGGAGGGGCGGGCGGATTTGGTGATTTGGTGTTGAAATAATGGAGCAGAAACTGCCATAATGACAAGGCACGCTGGTGGCGGGAGCATTATGTGCAAAAGGACGAGGCTGTTAATGCGGACGGCCTCTATTTACAACAACAATTTACACGCTAATGGGGAGCGCTTTCCTGCCAAAAAAATAGACGCCCCACTCGCAGAACAAGGAGTGTGTTCAGGGTTTTGTACCGTGTTGTTGGATCAGTCAACATCATCTCCGTCTGCGTGTTCTATCAACCCGGATCCGTTTCCAATCAAACAACCTGGTGCAGCCATTGTTTTTGAGAACATTTTACATCATTTTCTTTGTGTCGCACAAAAGACTGCCTGTATTCTGCGCAAAAAAAAACAAGCCCCTTAAGGGCATATGCTTGAGATCAACCTTAACGTCATATGACTATCACATGGCTGCACCCGCCTCTCCGTCCTTTGTGTTGTTGCTCTGCTGCAGATCGAATTACCACAACACATTTCAGCCATGAATGTGACTATTTAAACACTTCTTCACGGTCCGTCTCCGCGGCAGCAAGCTCTGCTCCAGCGCCCCGCCCCGGGGTCAGCTGGCTCTGCTGTCGACGAGGCTCCCGATTCTGCAACCTGCAACCTAAATCGATGATCTTAAGGGAATTTACAGTATCTGACTACATGGCCTCTGCACTTGGGAGATTGGAGACGCACCAAGGAAATGCAACCCTACTTGGTTTTTTTTAGACACTATTGATCTCTGCGTTCAGAGCTTTAAAGCCACGTTTAGGGGAACAAGAACAAATACAGAATGCTATTTGCGATGTGAAGTGCTTGACTTTTAGGATAAAAAGGTTTGATTATAAGGATAAAATTTAGCTCTTCATGCAAGTGAAAGGTAGAGATTATAAACTGATGATTTACTCAGCCAACTCTTCACTTTCTTTTCTAGTTTTTGTCTGTCTGATTTTATTTTGTTTCATCTGTTTACGCTGCAGAGATGCTTTGAACCGAGAGGCGGCGGCGGCGGCTGCTGCCGCTGTCACCTGCTAATGTCAGCGGTAATGATATGAGGCGGCTTTACCTTGAAACGCCGTCACAGAGCCAGGACTCAATCATTTCATTTAAGCAAAACAAAGTGCGACAGCAACAACTGTGAACCAGCCAACACAGAGAGAGAGAGCGAGAGAGAGAGAGAGAGAGAGACCAGGAAGTAGCGATGCTTTCCTCTGAAACTCGTTCTGTGAAGACCTTTGAAGTTGTGACATACCTGTGGTGGAAAATAGAGCAAGACTCTACCGGTTTTGGGTGGGAGATCAAAGAGCGACCGGGTTCTCGTCAACTTTTGACCTCCGTACCTGTGAGGGATCATCTGGGGTTTGGGGCCAGCTGTCGCTCCAAAGGCTGCCGTGTGTTCAGAGGAAGGGAAAAGGGAAAGGGAAGTCAAATAAAGTGCGTTCAAGTAAACAATTTTATGTGAAGAAAAGTGCATTTAATGGGGATGAGGCAAGTTTTCCCAGACTTGTTTTCCTTATTATATCCAAGCGGTTTCATGAAAAGTTGAAGAAATATATGAAAAAGCAGCTGAACCCCCAGCTTGTCCCCTCCGCTTATTGGTAGTGTGTTTTATTAGTGTGCAATGAGTCCAAAAAGATAAAGGCCTCGAAGAAGATGAAGCAGAAGTTTGCTTTTTGTAGAGAACCGATTGAAGAAAGCACGAAGAACACTGAAAATGAGCCAGTTTGAGTTTTCTGCAAGATAAATCATAGTTTCACTTAAAATATTCCGGTATTCCAAAGATTTGATGATGCCACACACTCCAGGAAATCTCGCCATCACACATCCTACTACTTAGTAGTGTAGTAGTGTACATCAAGAGGTTTCCACAGATCCATCCTCCATGCCCATAAACCTCAAACTTGATTTCAGCCCAAAGTTACATTTGTCATTGTCATTTTTACTTCTCTTAAAATCATTTCCCTTATAGACATACCAACACTGCACAGAAGACGCATGACACATTTTATATTTTTACCTGTTAAATATTTTTTCAGGGAATATTTTGGCAAGGAACCAACAGCTAAAACAGTATATCAAAAACACATTTCTCTTTTCTGTTTAATTTTATCAGCCTGAAGTTGTAAAACGATCCAGCATGATTCCGATTGTTTTTAACATTGTCAAGCTAATTGGTTCTGGTGCGACCCGTTCCAGTCCCAAACTGGAACTCTGTGCGCTCCCACTTTAGCTTCCTCCTTCTCATGCATATCATAGATAAAAAATAATAATAATAAAAAAAAAATAAGTGCTCACCATTATCCCTGGGCACACAGCGCTATATTGTGGATGCTGACATTGCTCTTACCTGGCAGTTGGTGCTTTTACTATATTAATAATGGAGCAGGCGCCATCCATCATGGGGATATGAGGCTGCTAATCATGTCAGCTCCCTGCATATTCACTCCTTTCATCAGGAGGAGGAGAGGCGCTGCGAGCGAGGCGAACCGCGGGGAAAGGCAGGAGGGACGGCGCTGAGATGAACAGAGTGGGGAAGTGGTGGCAGAAGAGCGGAGGAGGGGGGAAGAGGAAGAAGGACGGGGGGACGGCGTCAGTGTGCTGAACACATGACAGATGCCCTTGGCCTTTTGCTGAATGGCTTCCCTGTTGGCAGGAGTTAACCAGTGTATTTAAACAGGACAAGACGAATGGGACCTCTTCTCCCTTCTGCTCACTGAACCGGCCCATTTCTATTCCAACTCAGCGTTCCCTCAAGTGGGATGCTAATACGGCTAGCTGACACCGCAAGGGTTCAAACTTCATAACGTCATTTTGTTGTAAAGTTCACTCTATTGGTGCCATTTCAAGTTGAAACATTAGTAATTAATTGGTTTGTTTTGACTTTGATTGGTATTTGAAGGAAGTGAGCATATAGCATTACTTGCACTCGTTTCTCTCTGCTTTTTTATCTTGAGGTTCTTTTTTAAAGAACGAGCTAATTTACATGGAAAACGTTGCCTGATGTTTGCAGAAACACACGTCCTGCCTGGCCTCAGCTGCTTTCAACCGAGGAACCTTAATTGTCTGTGCTTTGCTTCATTTTCGCTCATTTGGTGTAATGCGACATCCTCATGCCCCGATGTGTTTGAACAGCACATTTACACAAATCCAGAGGCTAAAATTGCCTTCCGTATATCATCGTCCTAAGTTTTGTCCTGTGAGAATCTAAAAGCAACCTCTTTTCTTTTTTTTTGCCAAACGTCTGCTCTTTGCTCCACGAAATAAAAATAAATTTGCTCTTGATTGATGGGCCTGATTAAAGGAAGATAAGATTTAGAAAATGTGGCCATATGCCTGGCATACGCGTTGCCTCTTTTGGCTCAAAGCCTAGTGGCAGAACATCTTCAATATCCTGACATCTTCCTCATGTTGCTCCTCCGTGGGGAAGAGGGGAGAACGTGGAGGTGGGTGATGAGTTGTTGGAGAGTGGGAGAGGGGTGGATTTCAGAGCGACAGGCCGACTTGGAACAGAGATAATGAGAGCTTGGGGGTGCCTGGGGTGCAAACTCCTTCCTTCCACCAGATAGCTGGAAGGGAAGGGAATGGAAGCGGAGTGGAGGTGGAGGGGCGTAGTTAAGGGAGCCGAGGGGCCAGGCGAAAGCTGCCCTCTGAGTGATGTTTGATGTGGCGCTGCTGTTGCTTCCCATGCCAAGTAAAAAGGCGAGCCAGCCAGGAGGCCATGAGGGCCGGTTGTTAAGTGCCAATTAGGCAACGATGAGTGGGAGACAGAGATAGCCAATTGCATTCACCACTCCCGCATTTTACCAGGCACGAGTAGTCAAATGCTAAAACATCCGCGACATAATGCCCTTCAGTTTTCCTTAAGTCGCTTCCCCTCCTTTCACCCTCTGCCTCCTCTGGTGCCTGTTGGTTAACGCCACATCAGCGTCAGTTAGACGAAAAATAGGCTACGATTCGCCGCTCCATTTACTTTTGTCTCTGTATGGCCTTGACCTCAACTGAGGACCACTGAAAGGAATATTTTGCAGAAGCTTGTCACATTATGCAAAAGGACAATGACTGTAGTCAGGCGTCCAATTAGTGAGGGGATCCACAGCATTTCAGCCTGCAACTCAAAGAGACAGGATAAGGAAAATGGAGCTTACATCTCAATGTGTGCACATGCCTAACCTCCCTTTAGCATTCAGCCTCAAACCGGTGAATCTACTGCTCGCTAAGCCCTAACACTGATCGCTGATGCGGTGGGCGTGCTGTCAATATTGGCCCATTCACTGTGAGTGAGCAAATCTCCCCTTGACATGGCCAGCCATGCGAGTAATAGCTAGGATTTAGATAGGAAGGTACACACATGAATATACAAAACACAGCGAAGGGGGCACGGGCGGATCTGAGGCGGTGGCTCGGGGAAATTACTGATAGGCCTGGGATGTGAGCGACGCACACGGAAACGAGACCGACTGACTGGGAGCTCGGACATGAAGAGACTCGTTCACTGTCAGCGACGCTTTTACATTTGGAGCCATTGTGAATCTATCAAAGTAATTTACCCGGTTGTGCAATTTCATGTGAAAGGAAGGGGGGGGGAAATCAGGCAGCCTGATTATGAGGTGCTGTAACAGGAGTGTGTACCTGCATTCAGATAAATGCATGACTTCTTTCTCTGCAAACAAGGTCAGCTGCTTCATGATAGCCACAGTTGCCATAGCTGCTGCCTTAGAAACGGTTTGCTACTCTCTAGCATTATTTCCTCTCTTTCTTAGAAAAAATGTGAAAAGATATAGTTGCGCTTTTTGATTTGGCTTGACACTGTGGGGACATTTCAAGTGATGACTGACCTGCTTGTAGAAGCGTGTTTAGCATTAATAGCTTACAGTAGTGTTTTCCAGTCTTTGAAACTCTTCACTTCATCAAGGTTCAGAAATGGACCTGAAGAGACCATTTCTCTTCAGGTCCCGCCGCAGCTTTTCAATCAAGTTGAGTCTTGACTTTGATTTGACCTTGCAAGAATGACAAGGTCAACATGTACAGGTGATGCAAGTCGCCATGCAGTTATCTCTTCAAAACAGTTTTTGAACATGTTCTAGTTGGAAGTTTTAAAGTTTTTGATAACTATCCACGGTAACTCCAGTGAGTGTGTTGTCAAGGCGTTTCATGAAGCTCTCCACTTATTCTTCTCTTCCAGATAATCTGTTAATTTTCAATGATGCTTGGTATAAGTGTTCTGCTGAAGACAGTGACACAAATGAAAACCCTTTGGACCAGAAGTCGTTGTTTGTTCTTGTTCTTGACTGAAGGCCATGGATAATGCAAATGATGAGGTTAGATGTGCTGGTCCTAAATCCTAAACATTAGTTCTGCTAACACTAAAATGCTATGCCAACATAGTAATTAGCAGAAGCTAATGCTAGAGCACTAATTCAGCCATGTTGATACCCTCCATGTGTCAATGGGTTTTACAGTTTATCCAGAAAAACATTTTAGGAAAAGCTAAATCTACTAAATGTTTTCAAAGGTAGCAAAACCGCTAAAGAGCGAAATGAAGAATTAGCACATTAGCCGATGATCTGAAGTGTGTCCACCTCTGACATAAGATCATTCTTAAATTAACCTACCATATTGTTTTTAGAAAGAAGAGTCTGTCAAGACTTTCATCTGTAGACTTTTTCTGATTGTACTGTATTGAACTTTGTACCTAGCTGCTGCACACCTGTATGCAGTAGTTACCCTGATGGCAATCAACTTAGCAAGCATTTGCATTTGATTATCAGCACCTTGCCACTCCTTTCTTTCTTCCAGTCCTTGGATGAAGCCAAGAGGAACATGGTTTTGAAATGCCAATGTTCAATCTAAAATGAGTTTCCAAGGAGATAGTGATCAGGAAAAAATTCACCATTCTGAAAAAAAAAACTCCTTAGGCTTTATTGTTACATAAGGTTGGGGGCTGCGATCGGTGTGTTGGGAAACAATCCTCCCAGGGAATCTATGCAAATTGCTAAATGTTATTCGGAGACTGTGAGGTGCGATAATTTACCAGCGGGGGGATGTTATGATGTCCATGTGCTAGTTCTTCTAATCTTAATACATTGGATTACACTTTTTAGTGGTTGTAGGCCAATTTTGTGTTTATTTTAAACTTTTGTTTTTTCTCAAACCAGATTTGAAGTTTGATCTGTTTTGCTCGTGGTGCTAAAGATACCAAAGGTACAACACGCAACATTTAGCTAAATTAGTCTTACATTTATAGCCCTGTTGAGATAAAAACTGAAATATACAAAGTTGTACATGTATCTTATTTTAGTGCAAACATACTTTGATTGCAACATAAACCTGGAATTAGAGAAATGTTCCTAATGCTAACCAAATGTCTATTAAAAAAAAGTTTTAAATTAAAAAGAAATGAGAATAAATCATTGATTGTACACAAGCAAAGTTTCCAGTGGTGTTCAGGGATCAAATTTAAAATTTAATTGGATAATGGTGCTCATCAAAATGTCATCTAAAAAAACACTCTTAATTAATACATAAAATAATCTCATTAAAAGTGCTATTACAAGCTTTAAAAAATAGATTCACACTCTTCACAAACACCAAGAAATTCTTAGAAAGGTCTAAAGTTGATGTCCGCAGAGTTTTCACAGAGATGTTAACGGCTAGAAAAATCCTCAGCCAACAAACTTGAAGCAAACTGCTGCTGACATGACTTGGTGTCATTATTAGTGGTGGGTGGTGATTGAGAGACTCAGACTGACAGACTGTGGAGCCAGTAGTTGCTTATGTCTAAATGCAAACTGAACTGCTTGAAAATGACAACCCCAAACTGAATTCAATATACCTCAGGAATGACAAGGTTTACTTGTAGTTGTAACACCCCAGGGAAAACTCTACAGGTCTGAAAGTCTGCATTTCTATCATTGAGTGAGAGCAAGTAAATACGGCACACGGTGAAAAAATAAATTTATAAAATTCTAATAGAATACATTTTATGATGTGGATTGTTCTTGAAAGTGTGCAGTTGAAATCCACAGTCCAGGCTCTGTCCATTTACTGTCCCAAATTTCCTCAAAAAAAAAAATTAATAAAAATAAAATTTTGGAAAAGTATTGGTTTATAAAAGTCCAGGCGAATATTACAAATGTGCCATTGTTGGACATTTTGGCATGATGTGTGCAATTACAGATTTCTCTCTTTTTTTATTTCATTATTCTTTCCCCAACTTATATTTTGCTTTAAATATTCATTACAATTAACAATAATGTTTTTATATATATATATAGTATAAAAGTGAAGTACTCTTAAGTACTCTTCTGTGTACTCTGGTCATAAAAGTATTCAGCATTGGAGTCAGAAAACCAAACTCTGCAGGGCAGCTCATCTGGAGCCCATCGGTTGATTTGGATGATTGACACATCCGATAGCCAATAGAATCAGGAGGAATTTACAGCATAATCCACCAATCACAACCAGGGAAATGGGAAAGCACCAGCTGTGTTAAAGTGAGGAAAGTCCTGTCTGAGTTTTCCACAGGGTGTCCAAGGAGACAGAAAAGTTTTTTAAAAAGTTGCCCTCCATTTAGTGGAACGCTAAAGCGCTAAACTCAGCCTTGTTGATGCCCTGCATTAGTGATGACAAGAACAAGAGTCTCTGAAAAATGATAACATTTTGTGAATATTTGTATAAGGGGAAGGACATGGAACTGCTTTGTAAACAGTTTTCACTCCCTTCAAAATAAGAGCATGAATCCAAGTACCAATCCTAACAGTCTGTAGCCAAAACGTTAACGCAGACGTCAAACTTTATTCAAATAAAAAATAAGAAAACAGACAAGTAAATTTGTGCCTTGGAATTTTATCTGGTAAAATTTAAGCGCGCTAAACATTTTTGAAGTTAACAAAAGCACTACATGAAAAATTAGCGGATTAGTGCAAGTGTTCACTCTTGTCTAACTGGTTTAGCTGAGGGAAGAAAAAGACACTTTCTGTCATCTTCTCCCGTCTCCCCAGTAATGTAAGGCAGCACATGAACAATGCATAAAAACAACAGAATTTATCTGTTAAATATTTTAGACTCCAGTCAACCGTGCAGGCAGTCGTCTGTACGGGCTGTCGTGTGTCTCCGTCACACCTTTCGTGCAGAGTTCCTACAAGACAAAAAGTAATCGTGGCAGGGAAACGCCGAGCAGGATCCCTGGAAGGGAAGGGAAGATGGATATGATCAGGTGGAGACGAATGCAGAACGAGATCACAAATAAAAGCTGCATGTGTAAGGATGCGAAGAGCAGGAGGGAGAAAGAGAGAGAGAGAGACAGAGTGAGTTGTGTCAAACGGATAAATGTCAGAGAGAGCTTCATCGTCTGCCTGAGCTGGCGTAGCTCTCCCCTCCCCAAAATGCCAGGCATAAATCTCGTGCAGCCGGGGCCCTCAGTCAGTCAGTCAGCCTCACCGAGCGCTGTAATGAGATTACAGTTTCCACCGATGCTGCCTCGCATGTGTAAAGCAGAACAGTGTGGAAGAGGGGGGCTGCGAGCCTCCGTGGCTTACACTGCTGGAGAGAATCGGCAGCAAAACACAGAGCATCAAGGAAGATTTGGCCACTCCAGTGTCATTCCTCTCAACCAGCGCATCATCTCTGGGAAAAAGACTCGTCTTTACAGAGTGTGCCTGAAAAAAACTGGCTGCTGAAGAAAAAAGAAGAAAATAAGCGCTCTGGCACTCCCTCATTCTTTGCCAGAATAATATGTAGAATGGGAAAGGTTTTATAAGATGAGAAATGTGGCTCTACAGCCAGGGCACCATATGGCGGGGGGTGACACAAGCATGGGAGGGAAAAAGGAAAAAAAAAAACAACAACTATCCTCGTGGGATTTTATGCCCAAACTCAAACAAGGTACTTGGGAGATGACAGGTAAATTTCACATTTTTTAAAAAAAGAAACTGAAAAGTGTGGCAAGCATTTGTATTAAACCTTTTTGTTTTTTATTCAACAGTTGACTGTATGTGTAAGGTTACTACCCTGCTGGAATTTGTGTCTTTATATATATATATATATATATATATATATA
>CAEGAG010209758.1:0-83295 GCA_903067065.1 Brachyrhaphis terrabensis
CGTCCGCTGGTGGTGGTTTTTAGGCTTTTGTAGGTGGGGTGGGGGGCGGGCGGGGGGGGGGGGGGGGGGGGGGGGGGGGGGGGTATAAACTCAGAGTCTGTCGACATCTGCAAAGAATCTTTAGGTTCTGCAGCATGGCAGGCTTCCATTAAAAGCCAAATTGCGAGTTGGCAAAAACTCTGAGGGAAAGCCACAGCCAGTCCTGTAATTTAAACCTTATTTTAAATGGTGATTGCCTGACAACATGGACCCAAGGAGAGGGAGGAGAAATGCGACTCACAAAGACGTAAAGAGGGAGGACAAGAGAGGCGAAGGCAGCAAAGGAGAGTGGGCAGCTGACAGCAGCAATAAATATTCTGTGCTTCATATGGCAAATGTGCTGATCAGAAGAAATAAAACGAAAACAGGTCAAACTAATAGAAAACTGGACTTAAATAAGAGAACATGGCAATAAATAGGTCAGTACAAGACAAACATAGAGTGTGTTGAATGTTCTATTTCCTGCTGTGAATTAACAATAAAAGCCTGTTTTTCTTTTTTTGATCTCCGGCTGCTGTCACTGCGTTTCCCATCTTCCGATGCACTGAAAATAAAATAAAGGGGGGCTCGGTGAAACATCGAACGCTGTCACGACTTTGAAGCACGCGCGTCGGTTTCAATGTGCTCCAACTTTGAAAGCTGTTCTTCTACTAGAAGAATGCCATTCAATTCCATCAAATGTGTGGAATTTCTTCTGGGGGTTTTTTCTACCTCTATAATATTATTTTTTGCTGAGATGTCACTGTCACATTTTAGTTATTTTTCCATAAGAATCATCAGAAATGTCACATGTTCTAATAATAATTAGACCAATTAATCAGATGGTTGGCCATCTTGTGAGTTTCATTTTGAGTTTTAGGTATCCAGCATCCCGAGGTAAGTGATGCACTGACACTAGAGGGCTAAGTAATATTATTATTGGATAACTGCTGCATTATAGAAGTCCTAGTTGCGTCTAATCAGACTACATGTGTTGGCATAAGCTGCAGTAATCATAAACTTTGTCTGAAAAGCCATGATGATCAGACTGTGAAAACAGACATAAAGGCATAGTGAGTTGATGCTGTGAACGCTGATTCCTGTAGGACATCGTGTCTTCCTATGCCATTGAACAGACACGCAATAGTGCAATGGGAGTATTAGGGTGAAATGCAACTAAATCTGTTTTTCTCAATGGGGATAAATGCTATAAGATTTAATCAGCATTACAACTTCAAATGGCTTGATCCATTAACATTTCACAGTATTAGAATAGTAGTAGAGGCAAAAACACGAGGAATCAAATCGCAATAGTACCATACTCCTCTTCCTCTGACTTGCCCTGCTTTTCATTGATGTAAAGGAATCTGATAACCCTGGCGTCTTGTCTGAGTGGGCAGCATTATCACATTTCTGGGGAAGTTCTGATTGCAATCTCACTGTGTTTGACCAAATAACATTCGTGCTCTGTTTTCAGTGCTGGAAAAATTGGAACCACATGTATTAACACTTGTGCCGGCCCACATTTTGGCATATTTTTTGCTTTCAGAACAACTGTAGACAGCAGAGCAAAATAGAGAGAAGCTTATTTACTTTCTATCAGTTCATCTTCCTATTATAAGAATTGCATGGCAGCATCTAAAGGTAAAGGAGAGAAGAACATTGACTAAGCTCCCATCATAATGAGTGATGATGCTGCTACCTCTCCTCTGTTCGCTCTCTGATTGGACATCTAAGGCTGCAGAAGTCTGTGGTTATGTTTGTCCTTGTTAAAATCAACCATACTCAACACTGGGACTGCAATAAAACATTTGCAGTAAGAAACAGATAAGACCTCTTTGTCACGCAAACTGTTCATCACGTTCAAACTGGTAGAAAGGTGACTGACCTGTGACTGAACGGCACTTGATTTACCATCCAGTTTGAAAGATCTCAAACTTTAAACATCGTGGTTACTGCCAGAGGTACAAGAAAAAGACATGAGATTTATCTGTGTAAATCTCTCCAATAGCCAAATGACTTAAGTGACTCAATTTAGAGAATGATGACGCCACCCAAACCCATTCAATGGTTGCCAGAGAAATTTGGAAATGATAAACTAACCTGATCAGAGGCAAAATGAGGTAGGTACATTAAACATGATTAATTCTTCTTCTATCAATTTTTTTGTTAATATCACAGTTGTAGCCCTTCTTGATCCAGGCCTTAGGCGTCAATCACACAGCAGGACTTGATGCTCAATTTCAATTTCTTGCTTAAACCCATTTTTATTTTATTTTTTTTGCATGGTCATTCACACGACTGATTGAATTAGACCACAGTGAGACTTCTGTTTGAGCATTTTACGGCGCCAAAGTGACCCGCGAGCGCAGAAGAACGTAAACGTCACACAGCAGCGCTCCGTTCACAGAAGTAACAACGGATGCTGCCATCTATGGATCGATTTTAACGTTTATCCAGTAATTATAGCAGTATTGTCACAAGATCATAACAAGGTAAAGGAAGCTAAGAAAAAGGAAGCACAAAAAATAGAAATGATCTTTTATGGATCATTGACTGTGGTACACTGTGGTTATGGAAATGGTAAACAACATGTTAAATTATGCTCAACTGGTACTTAGGAGCTAAATATACCCCAGACCATCACACCACCGCCACCAACCAGAACCGTTTGGGTTATTGCAGGACGCCTCAATTCTTCCCTGTTACTTATGCCTGATTCTGACCTGAAATCAAGACTCATCAAACCATGCAACATTTTTCCAGATTGTTATTGACTAATTTGTGAATTTTAGCCTGTTGGCTGGTCTTCTGCTCCAAGGTTGTGTTGTATGCTGAAGGATGATATTCCACGTGCCTTGGCTGAAGCAAGTTATTTGTGTCACTGTTGTCTTTCTACCTCCAACGAGTCTCCCCATTCTTCTCTGATCTCTGATGTTAAACTAATTACCCACACAACTGTTGCTCACTGGATATTTTCTCTGTCTTGGACCGTTTTCTGAAAACCCAAGACAGTTGTGTGTGAATATCCTAGTAGATCAATATTTTGTAAAATCCTCAGACCAGCCCGTCTGGCACCAACAACCAACCGATGTAAACAGTCTCCTAAATCCATTTTCTTTCCTGTTCTAGTCTTGGAATTGAACTTGAGCTGGTTTTGTTTACCCCAATTTGGTGCCTAAATACACTGAGTTGCTGTCATGCGTTTGGTAAGTTCACCGCTTGTGGAATGAAGCAATAAACAGGTGTACCCAATAAAGTGGCAGCAAAATGTCTTATTGTCATGCAAAGTGTGAATGTGACCAAGCATTGCATTTAAAACGGTCTTTTACAATGTTAACATTTACCACACAGTGCAACTCCAGGGGGAGAATGTGGATAAACATGCCAAAATAATTAGAATGAGATAATTAAAATATTAACCTTACAAATGCATGGTTTTACATTTATAATGTTAAATCTAAAGCAAACACTTATGCCCATTCGCCTTTGCCTTTTTTGTCTCTCAGAAAAATTTTAATCCAAACCCAAATTGAAGTATTTTTAGTCTTAAGGACAACAACAACCGTTTTAATCTCGAGTACTGAGTCTTTTGCGATCGGGTAGGAAAAATTAATGACTAAATGATGTGATTTGTCTCAAAATCATCGGACGTTTCACACACTTCACCTGAGGATCTTCTTATTAGAAAAATAAGTAGCAGGGGAAGCTGCAGAGCGTAGTTAACAAGTTTCTCCAAGGATTTGCTTCTTGTTTTCCACTTAACAGTTCACAATATTATTCTCAAATTTGATATTTAATAGCTCAAACCTGGACGTAAAAAGAAAGTTAAGTATCTCTTAAAACTGTTATTATGTTTTCTAGTAAGCTAGAACACAGTGGACATGTGTGGAAGAGGGTGTTAGGTTCACATGAACAAATTAAAAAAGGATATTTGAAAATAAACTTCACTTTGGAAACTGTAAAAGTAATGTTTTCTGGATGTGAAGGGAAACGCAGCAGAAAAAAATCACGTGTTGCCAAATTCCTTCATACAGGAATGTGAACAGGGCTTTGATAAAGTGTTGGCAGTGCCTAAGCAGCTATTAAAAGGTTAGCATAGTTAACCTTTTAACTATGCTAATGAAATCAAAATCTTGGTGCTTGGCTGTACATATAAAACTGTTGGTGAGGAAAATGCGACATTGCTGATTTTGGAGTAAATTGTGTGCCGCATCCTCGGTTGTGTTTGTCCTTCCTTCAGAGTAAAAGTACAGTGATGGAAAATATTTGAGGAAATGGCAAATGGTTAATGGGCCAGTGCTTGTTGTTAAATTCCATAGCCTAATGTGTCTCAGTCAGGCATAAGACCAAGTGTTGTACGCCAGCCAGAAAACAGTTTGGAGGTTCATCGACAAACGATTCTCCCTGGAAACACTAACACGTTGATTCCCTTCTACGTCTTAAGGTCCTGAATTACTCTTTAATCAGATTTCCTTTAATGTGTCTTAAAGTTCTGTCTGCCATTTTCTTTTTTAAATCACAAGCCTCAGTAGATAATTTACAGAACCTTGTTTAACTACGTTCACCTTCACTGACCCGGAGAGCTTCACACTTACTGAACCAAACTCTTGAGCGCAGCTCAGCTTCAGTCAAACTCCCAAACCAGCCCTCGACCAGGAATGTCAGTGCAGTTTAGTGTGTTTCTTAAGAGTTAATGCAGTATGTTCATACATATATCTGATGTCACTCTCCAGAGTCAGACCCCCAGGTGCCCCCCTACCACACCTCTTTCATTTCAAGGCCCCACTCCTAACCCCACCTTCCCCATTTCCCAACATTCCTGGGCCGTGCCACATCAGTCAAAGGCCCAATTCATGGGGTTAATGCTGCAGTGAGTGCAGACAGGGCTTCGAGACAGGATGTTTGGCTGATACCTCGCTCTGCTAAAGCAAACAAGCCCCCAAAATATGATTACCGAGGGCAGACTGGGAGCAGCGCTCCAGCCTCACTTCAGTTCATCCAGGCCACACTAATGTCCTCTAAGTATCATAGCTTTACTTGTTTCCACATGTTGAACAACCCAAACCTGATGGCAAACCTGAAGGTGGATCAGTCTGAAGCTTATGAGGACAGGGGGACGATGTCAGAGACTACACATTTCTCTTTTAGGTTGTAGACCGCTTTGAAAAACTGATCCCATGTTGATACAATGATTTATTTCTGTTTACATCCGTAGCCTGAGCAAGGTAATTAAAATATAAAAAATGTAATGTTATTCTACACTCATAAATACAGTGTTGCAAATTATTATTTTACATTTCTTCAACACATGGATTGAATCATTAGACAGAGGGATGGCCCAAAAATTTTAATTTTTTAATTTCAAAGTGGATCACAGCCAAGGCTGATTCCACAAAATATAAAAGAAACCTCTCCAAATCTTAACTTGACAGTGTGCTTTAAAGTCTACAAACTTTTACCTGAGTCATTTAAGTTGTTTTGTGTCAATAAATGCAATAAACGGACAAAAAAAACGCTGCATACATAGGACATAGCTAACACTGAACTAGTTAAAAAAAGGAGGAAAATCGAGTCGGGTCTTTCTTTAAGGTCTTAATAAGACATTTCTGAGGAACTCCACACAGAAACCTGTGGGGTTTTTGGCCGGATATGGATGCAAGTGCAGCGCATTTTGTGGATTGGTCCCACTGGATTTGACGCACTGGAAGCACTAAACACAGAGGACTTTTAGGCTACCACCTTGTGATTGAAACTTTGCTAAATGCAACAGCAAAAAACAACTTCAAAAGTTTAACAAAATACCTCAAAAACATAAAATAATCTTTTTATGTTTAGAAATGGAGATAAAATACCAACAAATTGTTTATAGTAACACTATGTACAATAAAACAACAAAGCTGAATCCTATTTCCCACTTGCTCCAATTTGCAAGCTAACGTTAGCGCTGCTGAACAGCCAGCTGCTGCAGGATGTTGTCTTACTTAGAAACTTGCTGTGCTTTATATGTCCTTGTGTAATGGTAATGCTACAATGAATCCAGTGTTTGTCCATGTAAACAAAGCAGTGAAAGAGATTATACACTGATATAGGTGGCAGAACTAGTAAATCTTCTTACATAGAAGTAAATAATGTGTTCAAGGGGTTTATTTCTGAACCATTTACTTATCATAACTAGTTACACAGGCATCACCTCACATTCCAAGTGACTTATCTAATCACAATCCTGCTCACAAGTTCCAACTTCAACAGCCAACATGGCTGACTTACACTTAGAAAGAGGTGATAAAGGTGATAATAAACTACATTTTTACACAACCCCAAGTTGTAACCCTGTTGGTGAAACACCTAATATTTAGAGTGTCGCCAACAAAACATAGTTTTCACCTTGTCTTATATATCTTCATGCAAAAGAAGGGTAAATGACTAGCCTAATTGATACATGACAAACATGTTAGATAATGAATGGATGGATGGCTGGATGTGCATTTATGTGGCACTTATTTTGTGCACTAACCATCATACATGAGTTTTATTTTCTTTTTGACATAATATTTGGCATTTACTATGAACCACATCCACCTTTCTCACTAACAGTCGTGCCAAATGGAACGACTTCACGAACAATGCTTGAGATTATTGTGAGTCCAACATTTTTCATCCCTCATTTCAGTAATTTGCATACCACATCAAAAGAGACACTAACTTTAAATACAGCAGACAGGCATTGTAATTTGAGAAACGGCAACAGAAGCCTTTTTAAACACAGCGCAACGCCCAGAAGACAAGCGGCTCTCGCCTAGACGTCCACCGTGAAGGTAAAAAAGCTCCTCCATTCATCCCACCCAGCTCATTGCGTGATGGGAGAACGTGTGTCTGTGTGTGTGTGTGAGGGTTTTGTTCTGATAGGGCCCCTATGTGAACACACTGAGACGATCTTATCACCGAGTCAGACAGAAATTCCTCGCTGTCTCTCCCCGTCACACAAACACACATACTAACACACAAACTGAAAATAAGCAGCTGAATCACGCATTTTGCTGGGAGTCGCACGCAGATGATCCGGGCAGATATGAACGTACTAAACTTCCAATTTTTCCCGTGTCATAGCAGGCCTGTGGTTTAAAGGGAACATTAACTGATCGACCGATAAAGGAGGCAAGGGCAAAGGTATGTATGAACCACGCCCTGCTGTGCCATTTTTTTAAGGCTAAGCTGGTTGATTTTAAAGGTATAAAACAGATGCCGAGGTGCCACAGCGCTTATTCAGAGCTTGTTTTTGTTATAAGAAAATATCAGAGACTTAAGGTGACACACATGAGGATTACCTCCACAATAAAAGTTTCAGTAACTCTCTCGGAGCATCTGTCTGAGATTAAGGCTTTTGTTAAAATAGCAACAGTCATCTCTTCCATGCATGTTGGTTTGTGCTGCGCGTTCAATGTATTTCCTGTTATTTGACCGGCTCTGGCTCCTAATAAGATTCATACAGCCTGTCAAAGGAAACAACAAAAGACACATGCAGATTTCTTGGCTGCCTCTGTTTACTTAAGCCTCGCTCCTACTTACACTCTTGGCTTGATTTCTGGTTCTCGGCTCCAGTATTCTGGTGTGGGGGTCAGCGGTTCAGAGACCACACACACACGCAGAGACAGGCGCAATACAAGCACCATGTCTTGTCTAAAACATAATTTATATCCATTTTAATTTCAACATCCTGGTGGGGTTGTGCCTTTTCCTACTAATCCATTTGAAGAAATCTTAAAATCACAATCTGAAGCTGGACTTGTTCATTTTGACGGTACAGATTTAGGGCTGCTTTCAGTGTATTCCCACTTTTGCTTTTTTATTTAAATGTGCCTCGAACATCAGCAAGATGAGACTGAATGTCAACACTGTTGCTCAATTTTATGTTGTTGTTGCAGTCGCTTCTGTCAGGCTGCTGCAGGACAACTGTGCCTACAATCCCGTAGCTTGCTACCATCAGCGTGTGAATGTGTGCGTGAATGGGTGAATGACTGAACTTAATCTAAAGCACTTTGGAGTCCTCTGAACTTGATAAAGCGCTACACAAGTACAAGCCATTTACAATTTAGTGTTAACGGGTTCTGGTCATTTCAGGTTACTTTTGTGGTTTTAGTCACTTTATACACAACTTATGAGGACTATGTGTAAATTTGCACCCACCAATCGGACGTTTCATATCGGTTCTAACAACCAAGTGATGCTAAGACATTTTTATGAGCTGCAATGGTCTGCTGTAAGAAAATCTGGTTAAATTACTCCAAAACACAGCCTCCACAAACAGAAGATTTGTTTTGTTTAGTCATAATCTTCTAAATTTCAAAAGAGTTTAATGGCACAAATGGAAATCCAAATGAATCTGAATTGGATGGAAAATAAAGTCTTCAGAAGAAAATGTGCAAAAAAAATCCAATTATTTTCTTCTCAATAATTTAAAAAAAATACTTAACTACAACAAAAAAATAAGCTGATAAAAACACCTTGGCTACATGGACATAATGAAATGGTTTGTTCATTCTTACGAAACTAAAGTTCAAAGGCAATGCATGGGTGTGAAAAGACATTATGAACTGGCAAAGTGGAAAAACCTAAAGGACAAACCAGTAATATCTCTCGCTTTGAACGATCAGGCAGTCTAGAAGAAAGTAGATTTTAAATTATGTATTTCAGTTCTTTGCTACCAGCAGCAAGCAACAGACAACGTCTTACATTTATTTAGCTAGATATGTGGAAAATAACCTAATATTTCAACTAACTTTCAAAAACAAATATGACTTTAGCATTAACACTGTGATTCACCAAGACATAATAGCTGAAACTTTTGCAAGATCAGCTGAAGAATGATGCAACTCTCAGGTCCTGTTTCAAGCTTTTGCATGACTGTTTGTCCTAACTCTTAAAGACACACCATGTGCACACTGTTCATTTTCGGCAGATAGTCATTTAGTTCACTTCTTCTTCTGTGTTCCTGGATGCTCTGCGCTACAAGCTGCCACAGACATCTACAGGTAAAAAAATAAAAAATTTAGAGGACACTTAGTCATGGCCACTTTTAGAAAGCATTGCTACTTAAAAGGAAACTATAAATAAATTGGGAGTGATTTAAAACTTGTCCAATTTTTATGTTAAAACTTAAAAATTTATATCTCATTAGAGACGTTGAATCTCAATGTATTTTTCATGCAGAAACACCCACAACAAAACTGTTGATGCAGAAAAAGTAAACTTTTGACGTTTGAACTTTTATACTTAACCAAGTGAAAAGACCTCCCTCTGACTGTCCTTCAGACGGCCGCGCCATGGCGTGACTACACCGCGCAGGCTTTCTAGGTGCCCATTCACCTTTCAACACCGTCCACAAGTGAGCCCAGGGAGGCTTGATTGAGTGGGTTTGTGGGTTTCTTCTAACGCTACAAGGACCTCTCCACCCGACCCCAGCACGTAAACAAATAAAGCTCCAGTTTCATCATCTAGAGGGGGCTGTTTCCTGTCCCAACTCAGTCCTCAGCTACCCCCCCCACCCCCCACCCACCCATCTTCTTTCCACATATACTCTCGCACACAAAACTCTACACCGCCGCCTCATCAGAGCGGCTCGGCTCCCCCATCCCGCCCCCAAAGTGCCAGCCTCTTTCCACTGCTCAATTGCAGAGAGGAATGAAGGGATTTGAGGGAAGAAAGAGGGAAAGGGGGGGATGGGTGGCTAGAGAGGCAAAAGGGATTGGGAGTATGCACGGGGATCTTGTTGCAGCTTCGTCCCGGTGAAATATTTTGCCGTGGAGAAAGCGTAGACGAGGAAGGAGAGAGAGAGAGAAATGCTACACTGCTGCGGCATCTAGATAGCGAGACCCTCAGACCCCCACCAAGCCCTCCATGCCACTCTCACAATAGGAGCTTTATGCAGTGGGCCTTTTGGGTTGTCCCCGCAGCCTTTGAAGATCGGGGGGGTGAGGGGAGACACACACACACAACACGATAACGCCAGTAAATATAATTTACCCCCTTGTGCAAACATCCAGGAAGGGGGCATGTTATGTGCGTTTGCATGAATGAGTGTGTGCATCTGTCTTCTACAACACAACAGAAACTTTTCTTTGCCGCACTGTGAGGAAAACCTCAGCAAAGATGTAACTTTTGGCATCAAAAACATCCCCTTTGATCAAATGCGTCCAAATACTTCTGTGGGGGAAAAAATGCAGGTGACTCACCTGTGTAGTCTCTTGGCATAATGTGGGGCGGACTGGGAAGGAGGGGGGCTGCAGTTTCAGTGTAAGACAGAGCTGAGTCTGTTGTGTTTACAAAAAAACATACAAAAGAAACATGAGATCCAGATTATTTTTCTTTCCTGTAACATTTTTAAGAGGAAAAAAGTGCCAGGAGGTAAACGCTCTCCTGGAAATAGTTTTTTTTTTTTGTCTGCAGTGACAAAAATAAATTAAGAAACAATGCAGGAATGTGTGGGACAATATCACAGATTCCCAAACATTGAGCTAATTTACATATTTTAAGTTTAGCCCTCTGTGGGATTGTGCCGAGTTTCCTGGAGAGCAAACTATTCTTGCTCAAACCGTCTCTCCTCTTAATAACTGGGTGTCACTTTCAACGGCAGCAGCTTTTCAACAGTAATCCGTGTTTCCACACTACAAATATGGCGGTGACAACACGTTGCTGCTAGTTCACCAGTTTGCTGTGTGGTAGGCCATTTTCACCAAACTTACCCAGTAGCTTGTGTTCATCTGAACGGGTCTGAGAATATGGAGGAGGAGGCGATTCTGAAAACACAACAAAAAACTGAGTTATGGTACGCAGAGACCATAAAATAGAAGTAAAAATTTGTTCATTTACAGTGAAGAAAAGGTCTGCAGTGTAGCTACCCAACCATTTCAGCAGTGAAATTGTGTATAACTTGAATATTTAGAGGTACTTAAAGGAAATTTCGGTTCAATTATTTGCACAGCTGAAGCAAAGAAGTGAACTGTGAAGAAGAGCTAATGAGCACTTACACGAAAAAACATGAGCAATTCAAGCACACTGATCGTTTTCTTAAGCAAATTATTCAAAAGAGAAATATATGAGGGAAAATTAGTAAAACTCCCAGCACAAATTGAAGTGAACCAGATTCAACAGAGAACATACGCTTCTGAACTTGGATCTGGGAATGACTGCGTCTAGACGAATAATCTTAGCAACCAAGCTAACTGCTATTAGCAATGTAAGTTAATAACAACATACATTTCTGCTTTAAGTTCCTCAAAGCACTACGGAAACATGTTCACTAGATAAAGTAGTATAATGCTGTTTGTGTGAAAGGTTTTTTTTTAAGATATGACAACTTATTACTGCAGCTTTGACTGAGCTTTATCTGAAAGGTGGCCATATTAGACTTTCTTGTTTTGCTTGGTGAAAAACCATACTTTCACACTCTGTATCGCAGCTTTTAGGGACTTTTGTCCCCCCTGTATTCTTCAACTTCAAACACTACAGTATCAACAGCTGAGATACTGAGAGCAAAACTGAAACACACAAATAAACAAATCAAGCAGAACCAACAGCTAGGATTTTTTTTTCTGCTTCTTCTTCGTTTTTTTTTTTGTGTTCTCATGATGTGCCACAGCAAACTGAAAAGTCCAACATTTTAAAGACTGCAGGTCAATTTGCCCCTTTGCCTATTCACATCCTTACTACATTCCTACTTATTCCTCATTTCTTTCTACTTCAATACGTGTAAAGAACGTTTAGGGCCCATACTTAAACCAAGGCAGAGGAGTGTATTTTTGGTCCATGAATAATGGATGAATTGCCATAAAATGTTCAAATCTCATCAATAATTTAATTTGTTTTTATATGATTATTGCATATTACAATTGCATTACATCCGATTCCGACTTATTAGGGTTCAAATTCCCATTTAGGCCCGCGTCAACCCTTGTGAAATGCTGGTAGGTACGACTTACTGGAATCATATGACTGCACTTCCTAACAGCAGGCAAAGATCACAGTATAGAAAATTACTTTCAATGATCTGTTGTGCAAAACAACCAGAACTGCAAAGGAACAAACGAACATCACCAGCTTACACGTCTCTGTCAAGATTGTGGCACTAGAAAATGACTAAGGTAGCATACTTTAAAAACAAAAGTGTCCTAAAACTGATCTTTACTTTCAACTGTTCAACACGAAGGATCTCTCAATAAGTTTGATTTTAACAGCCAGCTGAGTTTTATGTCTTCAACCCTACATGCTAAAAGCTAAAAGTAAGTCTTTCATATTTGTTTTTTCCTATTAAACATCAAAACCTTCTGTATGTCTTATTGTTTTTAACTAGACATGATTTAGACATGATTCATCGCCTTTATTGCTGTGCTTTCCCTGCATTTGTCTCTTTTACTACAGCACAGCTAACATTTTTACACCATTCAGACACTCTCAAAGAAAGCTCGGAAATCATAAGTAAAATAGCTGCTGTTGCTGGGAGAGTCCCTTCAGTACAAAGTGGACCTGGGTTTGTGGCTGCGGCCCCTTTAAGAGCAGAGCCAGTAATTGCTGGAGTCCTCAGTCTGTCAGATACCCAGCGAGTCAGTCTGGCGCCAGGGCTATGCAAACTGTATATTATCGGCACTCCTTCACCTAAATAACAAGAGGAGGACCTCCTTGTCAAAGCAAAAGGAGCCGAAGTGCAACCTGAGAGCGAGCGCTGGGACTGTGTAGGAAGGAGGCAAAGTTTTTCAAACAAAAAAAAAAAAGGAAAAGGAAAAGAAGTAGTTTATAAATGTGTCTGGGATGTCCAGAGGAGCCCAAGTAAAAGCTGAGAGATTAAACGTTTTTCCTATATATATTATGCGAAAAGCAATAAAACATAGGAGAAAGTGTAACTTCTGACTTTTCTCCATTTAAAAAAAACAAAAAAAAATGAACAACATAATTGGATTAAACCCTTTAGAAATATTTGCTGGCAATAACTCGATTACTATTATTATTATTTTTTTTTTCTTCTCTTGACTGACACTTCAAACAATAACTCCTGCAGGCCGCAGGCAAACAAAGCTCATTTGTTGGAAATACCCATTTAATTCATGCAATCGTTTATACTCTGAGTCATCATCAGTCTTCAAGTGGATTAAAGTATAATTAAATTTGTGAAACCCCTTTCACAATCAACTTTTTTTTTGTCTTTAACCCAGGACCTCCACCTAGAATGTTGCTGTCCTCCTCACCTGGCCCGCACAGCCGGCTGTAGTGATAGGGGTTGCAGCACACCTTCGCGCTGTCTCCGGAGCCGAAGCTCTGGCAGTGGCACAGCGCCTTGAGTCGGGCTGTCAGCGGCAGGTCGCTCCAGCGAAACAGCCGACACAACAGATACTGGGGGGAGACGTGGTGTCCGCCGAGCCGCAGCTCGGTTCTCGGCACGGTGACGCACTCGCCTGGCACCCCTCCTTTGGTCTCCACGGCCTTCACCAGGACATCAAGAGATCTGTCTTTGAGTCTTTTCAAAAATGCGTGAGCGGTACTCGCCAAGTCCTCCTCGAGCCCGGCGCGCCTGGGTGCGCACTGGCAGGGGATCCCCGCGTCTTTCCTCAGGGCCCAGTAGGAGCTCCGTGGTCTAAGATCCCATTCCCCAAACAAACAGCACGTCACAGTCCTCCCGTCGCCCTCCTGCTCCGGCAAGGGGCTCCTGCGCCCCGCGACGCACATGGCACCCCGGTCGTCGTCGGATTGCTCCTCTTCGTCCCTCTCAATGGTCTCCGTCATGTCTCCAGCTTCTGCGGAGAGTCCCGGCGCCGCGTCACTGCGTGTCACCGACCTCTGCTCGTGTCTGTGGAGCCTTCCCGAGTGACCGTGCCGTCCCGCCTCGCCTCGTCTGCCTCCATCCCGCCCGTCGCTCTCGGTGACCAGACGGCTTCTCCAGAGTCGCCGAACAAGACCGGAGCGTTTCGACTTGAACATACGACAAACCTAGACAGTTTTGGATGAGTCCCGTCGGTCCCGTCCGCCTCTCTGGGGATGCCGCATCGATTTACGTTTGTTTCCAAAGACGGGGAGCTCGAGCACGGTGCGCACCACATGCGCAGCCGGTGGTCGCGGTTTCCCTGCTCTCCTGCAGCATCCGAAAGTTCAACTCAGACGCTGAACATCATCGGCTTTCCGAAGTAGGCTGCACACAGTCGCTGCCCAGTCAACTGCTGTCGCCGTTCCAATTAAGCCAAAACTTTCGCCAGCCGCCCGACAAAACCTTCAACTCTCCAACTCTCGGGTGATCTAGCGCACAGTCCGCAAAACATAGTCAGACAGCATCAGTTCACATCAGTAACAAGCACCTTCAGAAGCAAGCACCCAAAGTTTTCTAGAGTTTTGCATTGAGTTGCAAAAAATAAAAAAATAAAAAGAAAGAAAGAAGAAAAAAGCTCTCCTCCTTCACTCTTTAAATAAATCCTCACAACCCTGGGAATCCCGTTCCTAAAAGTCGCCGGACGCCGCAACTTCTTCGCCGCTGTCCCGGGATACCGCAGAGACGTCCGGGCGCTCCGGTGCCAAACTACCGGACGGGTTCCGTGCAGAGAAGTTGGTTCTAAGAGAGCTGGAATTACTCCACTCTCCACTCCCCTGCAAGTCTTTTTCGGACGTAGACTCATGCACACGCACACACAGACACGCGCACCCAACACGCACAAACACTGTTGAGCACAAGCAAACGTGCTGCTGCGCACAGCCAGTAATCAAGCCAGACGGAATGAAGGCAAGTTCCCTCGATTTTATTTTCAAAGTAAAGCGGTTTAAAGAGCAATTATCAAAAATATTTCCCCCCTTTCCGATAGATTTACCACATAATCCACTGAAACAACATATTTAAAAAAAAAAAAAAAAGAAAATAGAGAAGAGCTAGTAGAAATTTAAATATATTTCCCTTTATAATACACATTTCTCATTTCACCTTAACCTTTATTCCTTGTCTCTAAGATGTTCTAAGGGACAGAGTAGTCCACTTGTTGTGACAAATATGTAGGTCAAATATATCTGACTGATGCGTCAAGTTGATAAATTCATATGGGCCCCATAAGGGCTGTGCTGATGGCAAAGAGTTATTAATAATTGGGCCCAGGCATCCTGTGCTGGAACTAACAACTAAACACCAAAACTAAACAAATAAATAAATACAGGTAAAACCATTTGGACACCATAACTGCCCAAAATCAGATCAGTTTGTACAAACTGTAAGTAACTATATGGGTCAGGGTTGTTCTGCGTCAAACTTGCACAGACAGCTAACCTGGTGAAATTATAATCTACTCAATGCTTTTGTAATCACACTTGTGACTGACTTGCTGTCTAGGCTGGAATATCTTTACTCACACAGTAAGGTCTTAAGTGTGTGGACTTTTAATCCAATCAACAAGCAAAAATGAGACAAAAAAAGAATAGCGTTTGTTATTGTTATAAGAATGGAAACAGGAAAATCCCCATAATTTTTAGTTCGATGTGTTCTGAAATGTATAAATATTATGGTAAATATTTATGTTGTTTAGTATGTTTGCTTGAAGAGCTATTCTCATGCACTCATGGTACATTTTTGCATGTATTGGCATTACGTTGTCAGCAATCTGGTGTGTTTTAAAAAGTAACTTACAGTAGCATTTGCCATAGGACTATAAACTGCTTATAATATGCAAACAGACATATTAAAATCATATAGGGATAACTGAGAAGCCAGTTCAATTTCTCAGAGGGATATCTTCTGAAACTGTTGTCTAAATAAAGTATAAAGGGATATAGAGAAGAGTAGGACTAGGAGTAGAGGTAGAATTTGACCTTGATTTTTAGATTACAACTCATTCCCTTCACATTGAACTAGAAATTAATAAAAAGGTCTTATTTCAAGCAAAGACAGACAATGAAAAAAACATAGTGCTCTAATTAGTTTGCCACCGTCATGCACAATTGCAGCAATTTGTCCTGACAATTGCTTCCTAAAAGTCACGTGTTAAGCACAAACATTAGGAGCTCAATCATTTTCAATTTCCTTCTGAGGTATAGTGATAAAACACAAATATCGTGCTTTTACTTTGAAACTCCAGCCACCGTGACTTCCGTGTGTGTCTGTCTGCTTTGACTCTCTCTCTCTCTCTCCCTCCGTCTCTCTCTCCGGGCCCCAGAGGAAAGCTCTGGAGCCATTGGTTGATTCCCGCCATCATGTGCCAGTCTAGACACTTTGGCGGCTCGGAGCTGCTCTGATTGTTGCGCAAACACGGTTTCAAGTTTCTTAACTCTTAAAGACGCAACATCCCGCTCTGCTGAGCTCACCCTGGAAGTGCTCGGCAGCTAAATATCGCATCAAATCCCCAGAGAACTCAAGAAAACTGTATGCAAATAAATGAATAAATGCATAAATGGCAGATATTTGTATTTACACAATTGGACTCTGTTTAATAACATGTAATTATAAACATATATATGTATATAGTACAAAGATCATGATTAATCTGGCTTAGCTTTAAAAATCCACCCATCCATACATTATTTACATCACTTATTTTAATTTGGTGCCCATCTCCAGCAATCATTGGAAATAGGCAGGGTACACCCTGACAGGTTACAACCATGCACACACGTACACACACACACCTAAGGACAATTTAGAGAGACCATTTACATTTAACCTTACAGTCATGTTTTTGTACTGTGGGAGGAACCTGGAATAACTGGAGAAAACCCATATAGGAAAACATGCAAACTCCATGCTAAAAGCCCCCAGCCTGGGATTCAAACCAAAGACCTTCTTGCTGTGACCGGTTTCCAGCTGGTGTGCAAAGTAGAAAAATAAAAGAAGAAGAAATAGATAAAAAAAAAATTAAAAAAAAACAAGATGAAAGCTTTTTGTATATATATTATATATATAAAACACAACAAATAAAATGTTTTACTGCAGGTTTTAAAGGGAAAGTTCATCCAGAATTTTTTTTTATGTGCTCAATAATGCAATAATTTTAAAATGTGACTTCATCAGCACTTAATCGATGCCGTCACATGAGGAATCTGCTAAAGTGAGTCGTCTGGTGTCACAGGTTAGGAGGTCCAGTCCTCGGTCCCTTCTGCACATGTTGAGAAGTTCCTGTGTCGGACTCTCGACCTCAGATTGCTGCTAATGGTAAGGATAAGCAACCTGGATTTAAACTGGGGGTTATAGAATTTCAACCAGCAAGTTCACGGCGTGTTTCTGTGCCAACATGACTGCTCCCACAGATCTCCTGCACCAGCCTCCGACCGGCGGAGAAGGTTGGGGGTCAGCATGTGTGGACAGGGAGACCATCTAGACCTCGTGTCAAAAGCCTTTACTCCATGTCATGCATACGTGCTGTGCGCGATCTGCGACTATGTGAGGTTCCAGGGCTGTGGGAGGGAGGGTCAAGTTACAATGGGAGAGGGTGTGTTGGAGAGTGTGGCTTCACCGGGCACCTGTTCAAAATGTGCTCCCCCGTGTAACTCAATCGGATGCTGAGATGCAGCGAGGCAAAGGAGAAGCGTGTGGGACGAGCTTTCTCCAGAGCTGCATGTTTCAGTGTCTACAGAGATCACACTGAGGTCAGAGCGGACACCAGAAATGTCATTTATAGGTCTCAAAATGTATTAATACACAAAGGAATTCAGTATCTGTGAGAGTTAATCCTTACATAATATAGATTACCATCCATATGTCTATACGGGGGAGGAAGAGCTTCCTGACTTTTGTTATTTTGGGCACAAGCGTAGAGTTAGTGCTAAAGTATTCAGGATTAAAGTAATCTTTTAATTTTACAAACATGCTTATTCAGACAGGAAGCAACAGTATCATCTTTATTAACAAGAAACAGACTTTTGGTTGAAAGGAAATAAACTTAAGTCTAAATCTACTGGATGTATGAATAATTTTGAGCCCAACTGGCAAAGCAAATGTATTTATTTTGCATAATTCATAGACAAAGCAATCCAAAGAACTTAATAGGACATTAAAGTAGAAATGTGGCCCACTCGTCCAGCCAGATCTTCCAGGTTTTGGAGAGTTTTGTCCAAAATCATGTGGTCTCATCTGACCACATGATTTCTCTCTCCTGGCTCCTCTGGATCATCCAGATGGTCAATGGCAAACCCAAACAGGCCTGGACATGCACTGGCTCGAACGGGGGAATGGGGCTGTTGGGCGTAAGCGGTGACGGCAAAGTGTGTTACCATGGCTACCTTTGAGATTGGGTCCTCCTGTGTGGGTCCAAATTGATCCCTCACTTTTTTCATGAAGTTTACTTTCATTAAGTGAGACCCATTATACAGATGAATGAAACACAGTGATGATTTCAAGCCAGTGATGATTTTACCCTTACAGCTATATGAGATCAAAAATGTAACACCTGTTTAAAGGTTATTTTTAAAAGGCACTTTTATTTTGACAAACGAGCCTCATTGGAACAAATATGACTGTATTTTACACAATGAACAAAGCAGCAAAAGGTTGCAAACTATTTTATGACAAGGCATGATGCGAAACAGAAAGCATGGCAATATGATTTTATCAAACTGGGATTATAGATACCAAAAAATATCAAAAAGACAACATAGTGCTCTATTTTATCACACTTTTCTGATACGAAGTATGACCGATTACACTGTGGTACAATTAAAAATAACAACATTGGCAGCAACGACTGCTTCCTGGATTTGCATTCAGAACTCAAGTTGTCCGCTCCTTCAAAAAAAAAAAAAAAAGGCCAATGTGTTGTAAATTAGAAATGTTGTTATAAAAGTGGTCGTAATGAGCACTGCTCTTTGTGAAGCAGAGTTATATATTAATGTCGTAAAAAAGAAAAACAGAACAAAAGAAATGTGATGTGAGAAGTTGAACACAGCCACTTTGCAGGAAAATAGTCCTGAGTATGAATCCTAGATGGGGATTGAAGAAGATTGATTATTTGACTTGTTGATGGAGATATGCTTTGGATTAATAATCTGAAAGCGTCTGGTAAAGGCTTTGCAGCCTTTTGTTATTTTAAATCTTATGGCATTTTTTTGGACGTACATGCATTCGTGTAAAAGAAGCAATTCCCACAGCAGCAGAGATTTCCCACCACACTTAACAGTGAGAGAGGCATACTTCACCCACACATTCATCCTTTGTTTTATACTGAACCCCTCTGGAGTTTTGCTCCTGTAAAACTCAATGTCAGCTTCATCTGATCAAAGTTAAAGTCTCAGTAAAAGTTTATGAACTGCCCATAATTAAGTTTGGAGTGGTAATGCAGATAAGGCTTTTGTTAAGAAAAGGGGGGGAAAGCCTTTAGGTCACATCATATTAAGACTTTTTTTTACACATCTATGACAGGATCTTAAGGATGTAGATGTTTTTGAATGGTGGATGGTGCCATGGTGACGTGCGAGTGGGCTCTCTCGGTTGTTGACAATGAGGACACAAAAATCTTTAAAATAATCTGACCTAGACCATCAGTGGCCATTACTTTGACAGCATTAGCAAAATAAAAGCATGTTGGTTGCTTTTGTTGGTGTGTGATTGTTAAGAGCGTGGGAAGAGGTGTGGCGGCGGCGGTGGTGTTAAAGGTTGGTGGGAGAGTAGACAGGGTGTCCGGCACCAAACCACCTCCCAAAATAAACGCCGTCCCTGCGTCTCTGTGTCTGTCCAGCGGCAGACCTGTGGGCTCCCACAGCAGCGGCAGAACCGGCGGCGGCAGCAGCAGCAGCAGCAAAGGAGTCTGGGTCCATGGCGGCCCGTCACAGGAACTACATGTCATCGGCTTCATCGCTCCCTAATGGCTCTGCTGCACCAGAGATATGGCAGACAGCGTGCTGCCCCGCCAAGGCGGCAGTTTATTCTGCTCTCACACACGCATGCATGCATACATAAACATTCGGGCCCGCACAAACTCCAGCTGCCCACTCCCAGCCACTTACAGAGCCAGCACTGGAGAGACTGGGAGGCCCCGTTATGAAAACAGTCCGGGGTGCTGGAGATAATGCCGGACCAGACCTTTGGAGTCAGGCCAGGCTGCCCTCTTAATCTGATGTCTGTAGGAATCCCTGCACACAATCACTGCCAACAGCCACTGACATTACCCAGCTACCTCATTTATCTATCTCTGCCTCTTCCCAGCTAAAAGGGACTAGCCAGCATTTAAATAAAAGGCACAGGCTACTTTATCATACCTGCTAATTTGCTAGTTAATGCATATAGCAAATCAGCCTGTGGCAGCAATTCAGGGTACTTAGGCATCCAAAAGTGGTGAAGACATTTTTTAGATTCACAGAGAGCATCAGAGGATTTGGGTGACTTTGAACATGGTTGTTTGTGACAGATGTGGTGGTCTGAGTATTTCAGAAACTACTGACCTACTGGGATTTACAAACATTTTTATCGTTTACTAAGAATTATACAAAATAGGGAAAAGAGAGAAATAGCATATTGCTGAATGTCAGGAGGTGTTTAAAACGTTAGAAGGGCAACCGCATTTTAAATAAACACTCATTGCAACCAAGGTATGCAGGATAGTATCTCAGAATGCAACATGGGAATACTGGAGGCAGATGGGCTACAGCAGCAGAAAACTATACCGACTGACTTCTGTCAGATAAGAACAGTAAAACGTTGCTTCGTCGAGTGAGTCTTAATTTTCTCTTTTTAACTCGTTCTGCAGAGAATAGAAGCAGCACAGGGCTGCTATAGAGCGTAATACATTTTATTTTAAAAAGGACAAACATAAATGTCACCATTTGATGTGCTGTACCAGTTTATAGCAAAAGCTAATTCACGTCTTCAGTCCCTGGACTGTTGGAGGAGAACATGTGAGCAGGAGTCTCAGCATCCTCGTTTGTTTCTATTAACTTTATTGAATCTTTGTGCAATTATTCCATATTTTCCTGTTCACTAAAGGGGAATTTATGCACTATACCTGACCCTGGACTGGCCCACTGCAGGACTGAAGCCCAGGTTCAGATGACCGTCCACAGATCCCTGTGGAAGCTCAGGATCACCACAAAGTGTGACGGCTTTGTGATGTTGATCTGTTTAACATTCTGCTGCAGGAGAAGAACCGTACATGACCGTCCGACTCTCCCTGCAGACACTCAAGATAGCAGGACAGCCAGAGATATGACTTGCACCAATTATGCTGCAGGTCAAAGTATCTCCATTCATAAAGCAATCACAGCTTTAACGTTCATTTAGTCTTTTATTCCCTGATGCAACATCTAGGATGTGTGATGTTTCTGCGACAGTTAATATGTCTAACCGGTAAAATTAAATCAATCTAATCTGAGGTAGGTAGTTGAATTTTGCTGGTTTAACTGCTTTACTATGAAGTTGGCAATATGTGGACGAATATTTCTGATAGATGTCTTCATGTGCAGATCTGGCATTGATTGAAGTGTAAACCCCAATCTGTGTTTGTCAACTAAATGACAAGGTCGTAGTCTTTGTTTGGGAAGGAAAGTGGAAATTGGTCCATAATGTTCACCTGCAACTCTACGTCTTTCTGCAGCACACGGCTACAATCAAAACAAACAGCATTATTAAATGAGTCCTGGAAATTATGTAAATGGTGAAAATAGAAAGTAAAACATTTGGACCAATGTGTTCTTCTGTGGGTTTTAATAATTTCAGTGCTTTACTAGTCTGTGGAAAATAATTAATTTTATGAGTTATAACTATTTTGATGTGCTAGCAGAGCCAAAGTCTGCATTTACATATTTAACACAATACACACTAACTAGTATTTCACTTAGCAAGCAAGTTCATTTTATTTATATATCCAGACAGCAATCACAAAGTGCTTCAGAGAAAAAAATAGTAAAAAAAAGCAATAAAACGAAAGGAATTTAAGAGATTAATCAAAACAACATAAAATTATAGCAGCCCAGGTTCCAGAGAGCCTAAAACGTTTGTTCAAAACAGAATATCTCAAGTTGCTTTTTAAAAGCATCAATCGAGTCCAAGAACTGCAAATAGTTTGGTTCAGTCCACCACTCTAGTCTAATCTGTGCAATGACTGTAAATGCAGAAAAATGGTGAATAACTGGAGAAGTGCATTCCAGTTTTCACATTCAGTCATACAGGCATTTAACCCCAAACATCCTCTTTCTGCTGGTACCATCTTACTTTTTATAGAATATATGGTTGCATTAATAACTAATTTATGCTCCAGTGGTATCGTAGTTTTACTTTTTCCAACAGGTGTCATGGTCCTTCAGTGTATCTGGGCTCTTATGGTGATGGCTTCTCACTGTGCCAGTGAATGAACTTAACCCAAAGGTCCAGATACTCCAGATTGGTTATCAGCTCTTCTGGAACTGAAAACACTGAGCATTCTAGCTCAAGATAAGCTAACTAAGAGTTCATGGAGAGACTAAGCTTATCAAACCTCCTCTCGGGACCCATCCACACCCAGAGCTCAGTCCAAATGGAGCAACTTTGGACCTTTGGAGTTTGGTGGGAATCATCATGGCTGTCATGTCAACGTGGGCCAAATCTTATAAGGAATTTTTCAGCTCTCTATCTAAGCTGAGATGAATTAATGCAGTTCTGACGACGAAAAGGAGCCTGACCCTGTTCTTGCGAGGTGTACCTAATAAATTGACCTGCAAACATGCATGTCTGAACGATGAAAATGAATGTTTTTGCTGTGTGACTTCAGCTGGCTGCGAAATTTGTAAAGTAAAATTTGCAGCCACAGCCAGGTTGGACGTTAAGTTTCATTTTCAGTGGTGAGTTCAAATACATCGGGAAACATTGTCAGAATTAGGACGGATGTGGAAAAGACACAAAATGGCACCAAATTGGGAACTTCTGCACTAGGGTGCATTATTAGTAACGTAATAACGCACCTAGTAGTGCAACCTTTTATTGCTAATTTATTGCTGCCATTTATTCCAATAGTAGAAATGTCATTGCAGCTAAATTATCACATTTTCATGATTTCTTCAATAAAACAGCGAACCAGTGGCAAAATAGTAGCAAAAAATTATACAAAATAAAATAAAAATAAGACACATTGTTACTCAAGAGGGAAAATTATGTTGAAAATTTATGCTCATGTAAACTAATATCTACCTGGAGGTACGGTGTTGTATGACCTTTCCATACAATAACAAAATAGATGTAAGAGGGTTGATCTTCATCAAGCTGAAAGCCTCTCATTAAGAGGCCATTTACCTTCAACTGAACAAACTTCTCACCTTGATAAAGTGAAAGTCAAGGACCTGAAGTTTCCTCGATAACATTTCTCTGCTCTAAACACAGACATCAACGTCTGCTGGGCTCTGGCACCAGAGGAGACACATCAAACCTCTCCTGGCTTTGAAACTGAACCCGTCTAACCTTTCAATGAAATCCCATACTTTTTTTTTTTTGCCGGTGCCCACATTATTTATTTTTCTTGCTCTGTCTTTGCTGTTTTGACTCTTGCGCTCGCCACTGGGTCTGAACGGGCTGCTGACTGCACTAGTTGGGTCATTAATCACTCGTCTCCTCGCTGCACTCTGTTCTGAGAAACAGAGTCCCTAATTAATGGAAAGCACTTTGCGACAGAACACACAAGTTTCCTGGAAATTAACCATTAATCTACACTTCCATTATACATGTGCTGTAATAGCATGAGGTGGGTGGGGATGGAAGGGCTCGAATGGTGGAAAAGCGCGATCACGGGACACAAATTTGGAAACTCTTATTACATAAAGACACGTTCGAGGACTCGTTGACATGCAGCTGGCTGCTTGATGCTGAGTCAACTCGGCATTTGATTCTGACGGAAAACATTTGGGATTTTCGTGATAAAGTCTGTCGCACGCGACGGCACGCAATGCAGACTTGTTGTTTTGCTTTCACACAGTATTAAAATGACTTGCTCATGTTCCATCAGGAAATTATTATCATCAGAAGGATCAGATTTCTCTACTGAACTCATCCAGTGGAGATTATTTGGTAGATTCCTCTTGATTGTATATCCTGTTAGACCTAATGGACATTGTGAAGCTCAACGATAGCGTCCCTTATCAAGTCAATCTTTGAAGACGCTGCTGGAAAACATGTTTTCTTGGCTGTGTGCAGATGGGGCCTCCTGATGAGCTGTGTTGCATGCCACTTCCTGCTATCTTCTCTTTGTTTGTCTATTGCCCATATTTGGGTGTGTTGTGAATGAAAACAAACAGCAAAAGCATTTTGGAAACACAGACAAAGCCAACATTTCAGAAAATACAAGATGATGCATTTACTCCGTCCTAACCCGCTTTACTGCTGTCTTTCTGTTTATGTGGCAAATCTACAAAAATAACAGGAACATAAAAGTAATGCTAAATTTTTTGTTTTATATTGTATTTTATTTTTAATTATGTTATTTTATATCACACTGTATATTTATGTTCTTGCAGTTTGGTTTTGATTTGGTGTATGTCACTTCTATGTGATCTTAACTGATAAAGGAACAAAAAAACTAAAAATATAAATAAATCTCAAGAATTCACTTTGTGAATAATTAGTCAAACAAATATTCTGAAAGCTGTTTTCACTCAAGATTTAAAACATGACGTGACATTCATCGACCTAAAACAAACACCTAATTCTAATGTTTTATGACAATCACAGTTACATAAAGTTATCATCTCTCTGATGAAGCACAGACTCTGGTTTTGCTAACTCAATGAAAGAAACACACACACGCACACACACCCACACACGCACCTATTTTACTGCATCACAGTCACGTCCCACATTCATACACCATATCCCCGTGTCACGTTTTCCCTTCCTGGGAATGGATCAGAATCATGCGCCTTTTAGGGTCCTCATAAACTGGGTCCCAGTTGGGTGAGTGCCAACGTTGTGCGACATGATATTTGTGCATTTGTTTACTTTCACAGCATTGTAGTTTGTTTAGACTTCAATGGGGGGCAACAGAACTGAAGAAAACGTGGAAGGAAGCGGGTCGAAAACAAAGGAAGAGGAAGGGACCCCGCTGCGATGGAGACTGTCCGTCACTGATCCTGGGTCAGCGGGAGTCATGCAGGCTCTGGCGCCACTCGCACTACTGAAGCCTGCAGTCATCCACTGACTCACTTTTATTATTTTTTTTGCCCAATGAAACATCAAACAGCTAAAAAGTAAAAAAAAAAAAAAAAAAAAGAAAAACAAATGATTGGAGGGAGGATTGCTGTGTAGCTGCTGAAACTAAATCATTTCCTGATGGAGGACAAGTTGTATTTTGCATCAAATCAGTGGATGATTTAAAGAGTGAGAAGAGAACAACAGAAGACGCATGGAGTGATACAAAGATCGCTAATATGAGTCAAATAAAGCTCTAATTCTCTGGTAGGCTGCACAGTGGTGCTGTTGCCTTGCAGAAAGAAATTCCTAAATTCAACCTCAATCTGAAGGAGCCCAGGTTTTTAATTCAGATATGTTGCAGCAGGGATGCATCTGAAAGTCACTGGATGGTTCCTGCACTGGTATATAAAGTCCCCCATCTTTCAGTCCTTTCAGGACTTGCTGCTTTGAAAAATCCTCATACCACGAGGATTCCACCGTTTTAATTTTTGGTGACGTTTGTGGCGACGAGCAGTGCTCAGTGTTTTCCAAACGTGCTGTCTGACGGACAAAAAAGTTACATTCTTGTCCCATCAGGTGAGCTTTTTGCAGCAGTGTGTCACTTTCCCATGCAGATGTCTGATGAAGAACCAGGACAACAGCTGCTGTATGTGGTCTCATCAAGTGCTTGTACGTGTTTTAGTGGCAATCACAATGTTTTTTTGTGTAGGCTGGTTCCATTTCTTGACGAATTTAGCTAAAATTTCTGTGATGTCCTGTGAGTTGAGAACCATTTTGTTCCCTACTCCTGACTGATACTTTTCTGTAATCTTTTTCTTGTTAGGTGCTGGGAGTGTTTTTTGTTTGTTTGTTTTTGTTTTGTCCTCATGTTGTAATTGCAGCAGGAATACTGATTACTGTTGTAATTTGGTCAGTCACTTTAAATTGGATCAATATTTATGTATGTAAACAATTACAACATTCTGCATACTTTAAATTTATTAGTTGTGTTTCCATCTAGCATAAAATTGAACTCACAAAAATAAATTTGCTTAACGGAAACATGCTAACTTTGAAAATTTGTTAGATGAATGAGATGTTTTCCATCTGCGTTGAAATAGAAAATTGCAATTGTAACACTTTTTTTGCATCACCCGAGTCGTGATCAATGGCCGGATGTTACTACTGGTAAAAACTACAAAGGAGACAACAGGAAGTAGTCGGAGGACGATAATTATTTTTTTGTTTTTGGACAATGCGAGGCTGGCTCCACCAGGGCTCTTACGTCATCCCACAGTTCATAAAAAGTTCTGTCATTCGAAAGTATTGCTTACATCTATCGCTGCCAGAGGCAGTCCTATCCACCAGAGTGCCTACATCAGAAACCGTCATTAGTCGCTGCCATTATTTTTAATGACTTATAGCGTGAAGAAGCTTATTCAATTGTGATTTTAATTTAATCCTGTGTAGTGGAATATTGTTTTTTCGACATCAGCCGAATATTCACAAAGACTTTTTCACATTTGTAATGGTTACTAAGCTACTAACATCCACTTGTAAAGAAAAGTTTTCACTGTTTACGTACAAAAATTCCAATTATATTGACCACAATTTCATTTACATTATAATAGGAAGTACGTGTTTAGGTTAACCCTGACTCTGCCAACTGTAGTTTATTTTAAGCTGCTCACCACTTTTATCTCTATGAAAAATGGCTCAAAGAAACGAAACTGGTTAATAACAAACTTGGCGAACTTTATCAAAGAGTGTAATCTATAAATTTTTAGCTCACTATGAAACATAAAAGATGCACTAGATATGATTTACACCTTTATGGCCTTTTGGGATTGCTTCACCTCATATTCGCCTCACTGAGACAGTAGCAGACATTTTAAACAGCAGCAGTTAAACAGGAATAGATCGTTTTCAACTAGGTGTTTACACGCCAACATTAAATTCATCATTATGCACGGCGCAGTTCCATATTTACAGAAGAATTTATGATTTCGAAAGGCTAAAGGCAGCGCCTGGTGTTGAGGTGTGATTTGATTTATTGAATTAATCTATATTTAACTGTGGCGTGCACGTTGAGATTTCAGATGTGTCGTTTTGTGGTTTTATTGATCTGCATTCAGTTTTGCGGTGGTGACAAGCAGGAGCAGGTGACAGCCTGGCAGCGGGACGAAGTGAGACGTTTAGCAGAGGTGACAATCCCCTAATCCCTAAGAGGGTGGAGCGTTTGCCACCAAGACTTAAGCTCAAAATGTCTCCATCACTTCACAGGACATTACGCTGACTTCAGTAAATTCCCTCCAGACATAACTGTGGCCATAAAAATGACCTACCTCTCTCTAAACAAAGCTCTCACCTTAAAACTTAAGAGGCTCGTTCAGTTTTTTTGTTTTTTTTTTCACAAGGAGGCAGGTTGCCACAGAGTGACTGCAAACAGATGCATGTCCTCTTAAACAAGAGTTAAACAAGCAGGCGCACACACACTCACCCGCCCACACTCAGGAGTCAAATGCTGCAGGAATTCTTGACAGCTTCCTTTTAAGGCTCCGGCCGGAGCTGTGAACGCTGGCCGGCCGGTGTCATCTTTGAGCCGGATGATGGCGATTCTAGAAATAGTGAGGCGAAGTGGATCACCATCTGCTGGGTTTTGGTCTTTAAAGGGCTTTCTTGAATCGAAGAAACCGATTTGTGCACGAGTGCCGCTTCGCTACGACCCAAACGGCACGCAGTGTGTGGGTCGCTTTAGACAAAACAAGGCCCAAAACAGAGTCCAGATGATGGACTTTAGAAGGACTACACCCACGGCTCTGCCAAACACTCTCCAATTCTGTTTACACAGCGTGGGCCGAACATTCGAGGGAACACTCTCGGTGTTGCATGTAATTGCTTACGGTTCTCCCTCTGGACTTCAAAGACTGGGAGTGCTGGGGGTTCAAAGGTCAAAGGCTTGACTGTCTCCCAAATGCCCACCAATTTCCTGTTTTGTCTGACTCAGCAAAGTCCAAGGGGATCCGCAAAGGGAATATTTGCGGTTTGTTGGACCCAGACAAAGAGATCTATTTCAATTGTCCTAAGTATCTTCTTTTAATCTCAGCCCAGATGATTCTCAACGTGCCCGCATTCATTTTCACTTTTAAAGTCAAACCTAAAGCTCTGTTGTTGGGGTTTTTTTCTCCCCAAGCTTCGCACACTAAGCAGGGAAAAAGGAATGCAACTCCAACTCCCTCATTTCATGTTGTCAGGATGAACCGGGTTTTATTGCCACTGTAAACAAAGACCTCACCCTCGCACTCTTAAGCTGGAAGCAACAGAGAGATTCCTCCGTGAAGCGCATTATTTTAAGAAATACTTCGGAGCACAGTTGACATAAACAGCAACATTGCTGCACGTGTTTTTCCTGAACACGGAGAACATATGCGGGGGTTTTGTGTGTTTGGGAGCGGAGGGATGGGGAGATGGGTTACATGCAAGTGAGTGGCCCCAGGTCTAAATTACACTGCAGCATGGTCCATCTCAAAGCCCACATCTGGGATTGGCCCTGACAACTGGATGCAGACCTGCTCTAATTTTGGTTACTTTGTTTATAACCCTATAATAGAGACAGTATAGGACCGCCAGGCTGGGACGAAGGAGGGAAAGACGCAGAAAAACAAGAAGAAGGAATTTTGAGAGCTCTTTAGGGAAATGGGCGTAAATGTATAGAGTTAGTAGAAAAGGGATCTGCTTAGATTTCTGCACTAGATAAAGGCAAAGGTTTTCGTTTTGTCCTCACACCGTGACAGAGACTCGGCGCTAAAAAACACAGCAGGTTTTAGCTTGTTGAGCAAATTTGCAGTTTTATTGGGAATAGACCGGAGATTTACCGGCCCACTGGCTCTCTTTGGAGCTGCGGCTTAATCACTCAATTCACTTTGTCAACAGTGGATACACAGAGCAACTCAGAGGAACCTACTGGAGAGCGTTTTGCCTCGAGGATAAGGCTAAAGTCACTGGGCGAAAACGGAAGCTGCACTGAGAGGTTTAACATATCTTCAGTATTTAGGGATTAGGCTGTCATCTGCGCATTTATCTGTCAGTCCCAGCGACTAATCCTAAATGGGCGAGCAGTTTCAAGAGCCGCTGAGTATTGACTTATGAGTGTTTTGAAGTGTTGCAGCTACTGCCATTAATGTGACGCTCCAATTAATAATCATTTCTGACAGCGTTTGTCTGCACGCCGTGTGGAAAACCCACTAAAGCCGTTTGCTCATTCAGGAGGCCGCAGCGCCTCAACCTTAATGGCAAGTGGGAGATTACTGCTGATTCGACTATTGACGAACAATCAGCAGAAGATTTTTTTGAGGAGAATAAATCAAATCGCGTCACGCTGTACTGAAAACCAAAAATCTCTCCAACCTAACAGAGCCATGGAGACGCAGTTGAGAACAATCAGAGGAGACTCTCAGGCAATCCGAAACCATTTCCCCCGGCCTCGCACTTCAACAAAACTGAATTTATGAATCGTAATTGATGTTTATTAATAGCTACAACTGAAACCAGATATTTGCACAAACTGTACAAACATAACCTTTTCTTGTTTTCTGGCTTTCCAACATTAAACCAGACAAAGTCTTTCCTGCTCAGGTGACATTACTTCCTAAATGTCTAAATAATGAGAGAATTTTTTTTTAAGAGAATGTTTAACTTCCTTCAGATTCAGAAGTTTACATATCATTCATTAGTGGTTGTACAGAATTGCTTTGTAAGCTGCATGATTTCTTCTTCTCATGTTCATTTCCTGGAATTTTGGTCTATTTTCGCTGAAAGAACTGGTGCAACTGGGTCAGGTTTGTGGGTTCACTTTCAGCTCTGCCTCAAGGGTTTTTTTGTTTTTTCTCCATCAGGCTGAGATCTGAAACATTAATTTTGTTGTTTTTAAGTAACTTAACATCTAACTTGGCAGTATGTTTTGGGTGATTGTCAGTTTTGAAGACCCAACTGTGGCTAAGCTTCCTGTTCCCGTCTGATATCTTGATATGTTGCTTCAGTATCTCGGGATTTTCTTCATGCACCAACCCTTCCTTTAGCAAAATAACCCCACAACATGATGCTGCCAGCCTTTTGTCACACCACAGGATTTGTCTCCAGAAATTACCGCGTTTGTCCCCACTAGCAAAGTGGAATCTGACTTCTTTTGGAGTAAGCTTCTTCCTCTCCGAGTGGTCTTTCAGCCCATGTTGGTACAGCCAGCATCTTCTCATGATCTTGTTGCTTTGCTTCGATGTTGATTATCACAGCTCACACGATAGACATCTGGAAATTGTAATCCAGGATAAAACCCGACTGAAGGAGCTCCACAATCCTCTCTCCAACACCGTGGCTGGTTTGTTTTTATTTCTTTATGACGTCACACAAAGAAGCAGTGCGTGTGAGGTGTGGCCCCATTTCAAATCAAATGTCAATTAGCCGTCAGAGTACATTTCATGGTCAGTGGTCACTGAGTCAGGCATGAACTCCACTGAATGCCTTCATGTCCTATGGGGTCAAATGTTACGCCATCTGTCCGAAGGCTCAATGTGGGAGAGCGGCTCGTTGACATGACAACGAACCCCAAACACAGCAGCTAATCTGACATAGGACGGCGCAAAGATTCTCCGTTTAAACGTAAAGCAGACGGAAATCCTGCTGTGGGACATTCAGGGAACTTTGGAAAAATGAAAAGTTTGAAAACTTCAGCAACTCATTGTAAAGAAAAGTGGAGCAAAATCTCCTCCACAAGGATGCTGAAAACTGACTGAATCTGGTTTGTGCTAAAAATAGTTATATTCCTCTGTTTGTACTTCATTTTTGTTTAACAAAGAACATGATTGTGGAACTTATTTGTGTACTTTTCTGGCTCCATTTAAAAAACTTTTTTTTTAAAAACAGTAGAATTAAAAAAGGTGCACTTTTGTTATTATTGTACATTATATTTGAACTCTTCAAAGAGGAGATTATCATACAAAAGAGGGACAATTTATTTTACTGAACCACATTGAGGTGGATGGTTGTGTGTGTTGCTCCTGCCTCAGAAGGTTTGACAATAATCTCTCCAAAGAACTGGATGTACTGGTCATCGAAAAGTTTTTGTAGATTCGGTTTCTAAGCAACAAATTAATATGAAATAGGAAATGAGTATATGTACAAGAATAATAGTTCCTCTAGTTTATCTAAAAGAAAAAGTGTCCTTCATAAGTACACACCGGAATGAAAACACACTTTTTCTTAGCTATGTTCTTGTTTTTAGGATTTAATAACTTTGTTTATGGGCTGTTGTGTTTATTCATAAATAGTGTCTGAAATATGTGAACTCACGTTGGAGAACTCAACCTAAACACAATTTTAACCTTTTTATAAAAATTTTTTTTTTTTTAAAGTCACTGCAGTTTTCATTCATCTTTGCATTTTGCCAGAAAGCAGCACTTCTGTCATAAAAAACTCACAAACACACATGGAGACCTTTTATTGCAAAGTTGTTCCCATTCTCTTATTAAGGCTTTTGAGCTTGATTTTGTGACAATACATAGATTGTTACAGAGGACTTAAAAAAAAAAAGGAAAACTAAAATTAAAGACATGACATTACAAAGGTTTTATTGGACAGTGGTGTGGAACAACAAAAAAAAGAGAGATCAGCAGGGGTTGGTGGCATGAAAGCATTCTGCAAGAGCTAAACTCGTAAATCTTGTCATGAAGACAAATGCGATTTGGACGGAGGCATCATCTAAATAGGGAACATTTCATTTCATAATTTAGGGAGAAAATGTGATTACGGAAGAAAGCGGAAAGAAAACAAACACGGAAAACAAGATTCCACTGTATCAGATTTCAACTGGATTTAACGTAATAACAAAAAAATGTCTTCCTGAATAACTTACGAGTTCCCCGCGTTCTGTATACTAGATTGTGTGTGTATAAAAATACTGCTCAGTCCGCTCCGCAGCATCAGAACCGCTTCACCTGTCTGCGCTCTTGTCTTCTCTGCTTTTTCTCATTCACCTCCTCCGGTGCTGAGGGGTTTTCCGCCATAAACCAGGGGCCCAAAAAGTTCACCCAAAGCAGGTGAAGAGCCCGAGCAGGGGCCTGGAACACACAAAGACGTTATCAGGGAATAAAGCATCAGAAATGGTAAGAATTGTCTTGACATGTTCTGGAAAATGTTCTTACCAGCAGCCAAAGGTACCAGAAATAAGCAGAGAGGATGCTAAGCACTTGAACAATGGCAGTGAGCAAGATTACATCTTTTAGGTGCCTAAAACCAAAAAAAAGCAGCACAAATTATCAGTGAAGAAGTATTTTGCCACATTTTCCCACAAAAACTAACACTGTAATTTATCTTCTACATTAAATAAAGCTTACTCTGCCATTCCCTGCTCCATGTTTAGGTCTATTCCTCCATCCAGCAGACTCCCGTCCTCAGCAAACGCGGGCTTGGCCATGGCCGACATGGAGCGGTAGCTCCCAACGTACACGGCGAGCGCGAACAGCAGCAGCAGCTTCAGGAAGCGTGTGTGTGTGTGTGTGTGTGTGTGTGTGAGACAAGTTCAGGCCCAAGAAATATGACAAGATGTGCTCTGACAGCTTAGGAAAAGCTTGAATTGACTCACCCAGGTCCAAAAGGTGGAGGAACTGTAGAAAACTAAAAAATTCACAGCGACATATATTGCCTGCAGGAGAAATTTGATTAGTTGTGGGGAACTTGTCAAAAACTGAGCAATGTTTTTTGTTCTCATTCAAACATTGTAGCTTAATAGAAAGCTACTGATAGTTTTCTGATAGGGCAGAATATGTGATCGTCGCCATGATTCGTCAATGAGTCGTCCAATCAAATGCGAGGAACTTCATACGTAACCAATCAGTGTCCTAAAATAATTATTATACATTTCTGCTTCAAAACTGACTTTTCCACTTAAAGGTATTCAAAAGAAAGAAACTTATTTTTTTCACGTGATGAACTGGAAATTATCTTCTATTGTTTAGATTAGTGCAACAGGTGTTTTATATACTGGATAGAAAAAACTATCATCTTGTAGAAAACTCTGCAACTGACTTAACAGGAATCAGCTTATTTTATCAAAATTAAAAGAGTTTTTTTTTTTTCTCTTTAATTTCTTTTTAGTATTTTTGTGATCTGGTAAACTTACATATCACATTGAACCTGAAGGTCTCCCAAACAGAGGGTGTTGGACCCATTTTTATCTAACCCAGAAAAATTGCTCCTTTAATTTAGGCACTCAGATAACAGCACCAGGGGATACCACAAATATTTTTTCATAGCAGTCTTATGGCTTAAACTGTTTTTTAATAAGATGCCAGAATGTGATCGGTGTCTTCTCTGGCTGCACAGAGCACACACTAACACTGAACTGCTTCTACCCTACCTGTTGCTGTGCACTGCTGCTCAGCAGGCGGAGAGAAGCTTTCTAGTTCCTACCCTTTTCTCCTCATTCGGAAATATTTCCTGGCGCAAAAACAAGAACACCAACAGAAAACTAAAGGAGCTTTAACCATCTCATTTCTTCAAACGTGCAGTTTGACTAACATCAACTAGTTTTTCATACCGTCGCCTTCCCAATATAATGGCATAAGTCATTTTTTTGCCAAAACTGATTTTTTTTTTTTTGCCTAACTTATGTTTGGCTTGTAAGAAAGAGTATGAAAGGAGTCTTAAATCGATCTGAACTTTGATTGCGACACTAATAATCTACCTGTTCTTTTTGACAATTGAGAAACAAAGCCAAGTCTAAAACTGGCAACAATTAATAGAATCTTTTCCAAAGAAAGACCAAAAATGAACGTGTGTCAGTCTTACATTGGCTCCCAGGATGACTCTGGTGTAGAACTTGAGCGTCGCCTCATTCTCCTCATAGATCTGCTTCTTTCCTTTTGTTCCAACTTTACCTTTGGGCTTCAGGAGAAAACACAGAGAGCTCGGTGAGCAATGAGGAACAGCTCCCAATCTGAACAAAACAAAGTCAATCCATTTTAACAAACAACAAATGCAAAATAATCACTTTAATCACAGACTTCCTGCTTTCTGAAGGAAAGGTTGTTTTCTCCACCGATTTCTCTTTCAGCATTATTTGAACTGAAGCTTTCTAGAGTTGCAGTCAATTAAATGTATTTCCTTACATTTAAATTAGTAGTTGTCCATTAAATCATGTTCTAAAAAACTTTTGAATTGTAAAAGAAAAAAAAAAATCACATTATGTTCTTCCTTTCTTCATTTTACAGAATCAATTAACTCAATGACTGAATAGTAATGATCATTTATCAAAGCAGCATGTTATTATGAGATTTTGAAAGTTTCCACCTAAGTAACTCAGAGTTACTTTGTTGCTGTAAACATACAACTTAAAGGATTTCTTTTGGCACAGAGCCTTGGTGCACTCACAGCATGATCTCCATTGTGTGATTTATCCTACAGCACAAGAAAATGAAAGTGGTCATTGACAAACACTTTCCTGGACATTTCAGATGTGTCTCTGCTCCAAACCACCTGATTTAAATATGTGAATAAGCTTCACAGCCTACTGACACCTTCTGCAAACCAAAGTCTACAGTGTCTTACACAATTTCACATGCTGTCATTTTACAAACACAAACTTCAATTTATTTTACTTAATTGTATGTGACAGACTAGTGCACCATGGTTAGGTAGAATGAAAATTATACAAGATCTTTCTTTCTTTGTTGCAAATAGAAATCTGAAAAGTGAGTGTGCCATGCATTTATACTTCAGTAATCTTCAGAGCTCTCCTGATCAAACCTGTGTGTATTCCTAATTGGCGCTCTAAGGGAACAACAAGTGGAGAGAGTAACAGGAGTATCAGGGAATAACATTTAAATTTGCAGCTTTGATATCATTTTTGCTTTCGTCTGGATGCAAAACTGGTTCGTGTTTACATTTGGATGCCTTTTTAAAAGTCTAAATGGACCATAAGTGGGTTGTTTGTAAATATATATATATATATATATATATATATATACACATACTTGAATTATAAAAAATAAAAAAATAAAAACGTGGAAAGACTTAAATGGGCTCCAAAAGCAAACAGTTTCTGAAGCCAGAGGGGATGATACAGAACTTCTTGCTCTGGGCCGAATCTGAAAAAGAAACTAAAACGTGCTGTTATGACGTTTCGGTCGCCTGCGATGCTTTTGTTAAGTCAGAAGGACTAACTACAGTGACTACAGTGAGTTCATGAACCACGGTCCCAGCTTCAGTCGCTGCTTTCAGGTCAAACTGTCTGCTTCCCTCACCGCCATTCCCTCTGCTCGTCTCTGCTGAGGATCTCCTCCACTGCGTCGTCTCTGTCATGGACCTCACTCCGGCCAACGCTTCTCCTCGTTATCCTACCGGCATAAAATAATCACAACCTGGGCTTTCTGTCTAGTAAAATCCCTTAGAAACACATCAGCACTCAGGGCTTCGGAGAAGGAAACATTTCCGGCGCATGAATAAGTCGTTGCAAGAGGCGAGAGCGGCCATGAGAACGTGAAGTGATGCTGCCCCCTGCTGATCGGAAGGTGTATTTGTCAGTGATGAAGGTTGCAGGGGGAGAGCAATTTATATCTTTTGAACTGCTTTTAAACTGTGCACTTCAAGGGGCTTTCACTTTTTTTTTCAAACAGAGTCTTTTCCTTAATTTCTGTTTTGGAGAGGTCAGTCAGATTAGTTGGAGAGTATCTGTGAGCATCAACCTTTAGATTCTCAGTTGGACTCTGGTCTGGATGTTTGGCCATTCTAACAAATGCGCTTTTATCTAAACTACTTAATTGTTCCTCTGGCTGTGTGTTTAGTCCCATTGTGCTACTGGAAGGTGAACCTCCAAACTAGTTTCTTACAGCTTCTAACATGTTACTCTGAAGAGGTTTTTGGCCTTAATGAAGAAAATGATCCACACAGCATGATGATGTCTCCACAGGGTTTCACAGTGGGAATTGTGTGTTTCAGTTGATGCACTTGTGTTAGTTTTCTACTCCACATAACTTTGTGAATGTACAGGTCTATCTGAGCAGAACACATTGCTGTGTTTGCTGTGTCATGATTTACAGCCGACTGCTAATAAGACTTCTAGTACTTCTTGGGGTGTGATTACTTTTGCAAACCGTGAACTATTTTACTTCTGCACAGAATAATAGAGAATGTTTTTTGTTTATTCTTGTGAAAGAAACCAAGTTTAGCTACAGATGGAAAATGTAGTTTGTTACTGTTTGGATTGTTTAATCTGATGATACTGTATAACATGTCTGCATTAATAATGCATCAGAGATAAAGAACAAGTTTATTTTACACAATTGGAAGTGAAACCAGAACTTCTGAATCGTTAGTTACACAGAACATTTTTTTATGAGTCTGGATGTGTTTATATTTTACTTTAAAGAAATACAGTGTAGTAATTTTCAATATTGTTTCTCAAAGTTCTACTAAGACCTTTTTTTTAATGGGACCATTAATCAGTGTAATAGGCACAATCTGGTCCTATGTGATAAAGTAATGCACTACTTTGTAAAATCACAAATGAACCGATTAAATGCATTTCATAGAAAGATAATGATAGGTGTTTGATCAAAAGCAGAGTTGTAGAATCAATAAACCATTTAAACAGAACTTGACTGGAGACATGAAGTAGTTTGAATGATCTCAAAAGCAACACATTATGTCCCAATAGATTACAAGGTCACTGATATCTGTCATGTAACAAGACTTGGGAATGAACCAAAGAGAGAGCTATTATCCACATATAGACAAAAACATCAAACAGTCTCAGGAGTGGCCTTCCTACCAAAATCACTCCATAGGGAAATCTGAGGAAACATTCCAAGACCAAAAACTCTTCTGACAAAAAAGATATATATATTTTTAAGTCCCATCTCATGTATGCCTAAAACTTTTGAAAGCATATTTTGTACACTGAAAAGACAAACATGGAACTTTTGGAAGGTTTGCATCTTGTTACATCTGGTGTAAAATTAACACAGCAGCAAAGAAAAAAAAGAGTTCATAAGAGTAGAAAAATGTATTCATTATAGCAAAATGCTCTGTTTTGTGTTTAGTAGTTTTGAAATTTACTGTAACAAGTGATGCTGGTTTATGTTTATATCTGGTCAGATTGTCTTACTAATTATGGATTTTTATTTATTTATTTTTCATAATTTTTCAGCGTGTAAGTAATCCTCATAAAATCTTGTGTTTGCAGTAAGTCAAAAACAAGAAGTCTGCATGTCACGACGCAGTTAACAGAAAACATTTTCAAGATTTAAATGTGTTAAAAAGTAACTGTGACCCTTAATAGCGAATCAAAACAGCTTATTTACACCACAATCCAATAATCTCATCAAAGCCACTGGAAGGCTCACATCTGCCTCGAAACCGCATGCATTGATCGCCTTCGGCCACCGTACCAGCAGCAGACTCAGTTTCTAAATAACAACACTGCGGCTGTTTTCGCTTCAGTGGGTCGCTCCTCATCGGACCGCGATGTTATCAGCCTGTTTTATGGCTTGATAGACACGCCGATGTTTGTACAGTTTCTGCCCCACTTGTGACTCCCACTGTGACAGCTCGTCCTGACCATGGAGTATTTGCTGCAGGTGAAAATCGGAGCTTTGATCGGCTTGTTGCTCCTGACGCTTCTGTTTGGACTCATCCCTGCTAAAGTCAAATGGTTCAGAGACACAAACGGAACAGGTGTGTGCTCTACATTTTTATTTCAATGTTCTGTTTTAACTGTTTATTTGTGTTGAGTGAGGAAAGCTTTATTTAAAATATATATCGGCGGTTTTAAGAAGACATTGCTCTCATATCTCAGCTAATCACCGCTTCTAATGCCTTAAAAACACATTTTATTGTTATTAATTTACCCATTTTTTCCACAACGCTAACGCCGATAGGCCAAACGGAGGGTAATGTTTATTTCCAGCATCTCAACTTTTTATTACTATTTAGATGTATCAGCTGGAAAAGAGGTGAACCTTAAATTGAAAAAAAAAAATGAATGAAATTCCGTGGGTGAAAAAAAACAAAAACCGCTCCACCTCTGATGAATCATTGCGCTCATCCTGGAACGAGATTCATTTTGTGTCACATGTTTTGACTTCCGCCTTGTGTTGCAAAGGTAATCGGCCGCTGATGAGTTTATTTCTTCTGACAAAGGTTGTGTTTGATTCAGAGATTAAAGAGCAGAATTAAAGGCAATGAACAGAACGAGAATCGACCTTTGAAATTGCTCAATCAACTAAACAATGCTCTTCCTGGCGTTTTTCAGTGGTAACGATTTAATGAGTTTGGTATTGATTGTGGGCATTAAAAAAAACTATCTTAGTCCTCCATCTTCCTTCTCAGCTCTGGCAGGAATCACTTGATGAGGATGAAGCCTGAAGCTCAGAACCTCCTCGTCACATGATTACAAAAAAAGTCACAAAACGAATCTGCCAGGATGGCGAACCTTCTCATATGGAAGTGAAAGTATAATTTCTCTCCATAACATCCGTGTGTGCTGAAACAGTGAGTCATCTGGACCTCTACTGATGGCTATGATCACAAGATACTCAGAAGTTCATTATGTACGTCCTGTTTGGGATTAAACTTTTATTATTATTAATTTAACTGCCAGCTGTTGCATTTACTCACAAACAGTCGGTTTAAAACTGTACAGAGTACATCTATGCAAAATGATAGATCATGACAAATACTTTTAATCTTTTCCTGCCTTTTAACAAATTTATTACGTACAATTCAGCCGAGCAGCAAACAAATAGGCTTGAGGAGAAAAGACTGAAAGAATCTGCTCTGCATTGGTGTCCACCTTGTCACACTAATATATATTTTTAATTTAGTTGCAGCATTTGCTTCATTTTATTTACTTACGTATTTTGTGGGACAACCAACTAGTCAACTCAAATCCTCATTCAGCCAGATGCCCTTCCAGCACTAAAACAGATCAGCAGGCAAATTGAGGCCAAGTGCCTCGCCCTAGAGCACTAAGACAAGTTGTGGACGAATTGAACTCACAACCTTCTGATTGCAAGACAACTGAGCCGTAATGTTGGTTGGTTGAATCAAACATGAGTTCCTTGGCACAGGAAACACGGAGAGGGTGATATGGGGATGCGTTCTACCAAGTGTGGTTTAAAAAAATAGACTAAAGGACAATAATGGTACTAAATGAGTGTGTGTGTGATATCACTGCTGCTGTGCATAAAGGCACAAACATACTTTCTTGTTTTAGCTTAGTAGGAATCGCCAGGATTATTTCTATTGAACTTTTGAATTTGAGGAAAGCTACAAAAAAAAGAAATAAAAAATCATTAATAAATGGGTCTCGCTAAGTTTTCTGGCATTTACTAAATAGGAATAATTTTTGCAGGAAGCATTGCACTGCTGTGTTCTCCAGGACGCTCTCCCAAAATAAAATATAATCAATTGGATGATTCTTTGTAAAAGAAAAATTAAGCCAAAAATTAGATCTTAGTGATCAGTTTCAGTATATAGTAGGCCTGAATGCTGACTCAGCAAAGCAGCTAATACATATCCACACTTAAAAAAATATACAGAATAAATAAATCATTTTGATAAATCATTTTGAAATGATTTATTGTGTTCTTTCTTTTAATTTACGCACCCAACCGCCATCTTTTAATAGTTGCACATGTGACAGTATTTCATATCCGCTGTACGACAGGACACACCTGCAGATTTCTGTTGTCTTGTTCAATTCTCAAACTTACGTGACGTCTTCTTTGGATTCGCAGAAGCTCACCGGGCAGTTCTGAGCCTAATCAGCTGTTTTGCCGGCGGCGTTTTCCTGGCGGCATGTTTGCTCGACATCATCCCGGATTACCTGTCGGACATCAGCGCAGAGATGGATGCTCAGAAGTTGGAGGTGTGTCCCAGTTACGCCAGGACCACGAGTAACAGTTATTTCAAATTTTACCTTTATGTATATTTACTGTTACAATTTCAAATGCTAGATCCAAAACTTTACAAAACCAGTAAATATGTGTCTATTTTATAAGGTGAGTGAACACGTTAGTATGTGAAAGGATTGAATAAACAAAAGAAGCTAAAGGAAGCGTTGATGTAATCGTTAGGGGTTTTTTTTGTCATTATTAGCCGAGTTGTTGTTGCACTAGCAGTTTTGCCTGACTTCACCAGCCTGATCCTCTGACCTCTGCATCGATCTTCAACAGACCAGCTTCCCCCTGCCAGAGTTCATCATGGCCGCGGGTTTCTTCACGGTCCTCATCCTGGAGAAAATGGTCCTGAGCTTCCGTCAGTCGAGAGGAGCGCAACACGGCGAGAGGGCGCCGCTGCTGTCAGAGAACAGCCACAGCCACAACGGGGCCGTGACGGCGCCCGACCTGGAGGGAAGTGGCCACCACGTCCACGTCGACTTCCAGGCTCACTCCCCCTTTCGCTCCTTCATGCTTTTCCTCTCCCTCTCGCTCCATTCGGTTTTTGAGGGGCTTGCTATCGGCCTGCAGAGCACTGACTCTAAGGTGAGAACACGGAGAGGGTTCTTCTTGATCCTCTTAAGGTGTCATGTTGCTTTGTATTGCTTTCTGTTTACAGCATTACAGAGCTTTACTTTTGTTGTTAGAAAAACAAATAAAAACACTTTTCCAGTCAAGTTTGGAATCACATCTACAGAAAAGTGAGATATATTTAGTGGAAACTTTCAGTTTAAAGCTTCAGAACGCACTGAATGGCAGTAGATCGCAGTGGCATGACAAGACTGGAATTGCCTCAATACTCAGGTTTTAGTTTGTGGATAACCAGAGCCGGCCCAAGGCAATACAAGCTAACCCACTGCTTAGGGACCCCAGACCATCAGTGGCCTCCCATAACTGCTTGAATTTAAATTTCGACCACTGATCCTTCTCTTTTTTTTTTTTTTTTATGAAGAATCAGAATATTATTAAGTTTGACTTTGATGGTTTCAGCATCAGTCAGTTAAAAGATTTTAATGTGTTAAAGAATTTGTAAAGTTCCCCAGATTCCACCACATTTGTGCTGAAACACTGTTGGTGTTGATGTCCTGAACATGACGATGGGCCCCAAATCCAGTTCTGCTCACAGCCCTATATGACCTTGGGCTGGCCCTGCTGACAAGCTGCCAAACTAAAGCATTGTGTTCATTACTGCTTTCCTCTATTAAACTGATCAATATCAGTAAATTAGTAATCCATAACTCCCTATACGTCTGAGCATAAAAAGGCAGTCCTCCACAATATGTGTTTTGTGTGCAGTGATGGTGCGATAATGATAGATTTGCCATGTATTGTGCAGCCCTGTGCCTGGACATGATGTAGTCCTCTATTTTTTTTTTTACTCGCTCTTCAAAGTAGGAAAAGCCCAAATTGAGAACATGCCACTGAAGGGAAGCAATAAGCGGGAAAATTAACGCAAGAAAACTCGCCTTAACTTGCCCAAATCTCCGCTCAGAACAATAGTTCCTGCCGACATATTTTGTAAAGAGGACGCTTGAGTTAATGGCATTGCAGAATCTTTAAGATACGTGGAGATTTTGAAGAAAACATGGTGGGCTCTACCACAAATTTGAAAATAGGTCTTCATCATGTCTTAAATCATTAAATGGTTTACAACATATGACTAAATCACCAGATAAATTGTTCACCTCCTCCTCTGATGGCCATTGTCTTTAGGCCTGATTCTTGTGTAGTGTGTGAGCTGAAGAGAAAACCTGTGGAAAGAGCGGAGGACTCTGGACAATCGAGAGAGATAACGTTAAGAGGAATGGTCAAATATCCCCTTTTCTGTATGCTTAGCCCTTGTGAAATGTTAAAGGAGAAGACGAAATATTGCCCTTTTGGTCAAAGGAGGTTTGTACAGAGCATCGACAGTAATGAGGTCAATAATTGTGCCAATAATTGGTTGAAAGCTGAACACAGAAGTTTTCTTCTCACTGAAAATGTTAAGTTAAAGGTTAGATTTTTTTGGAATTTTCTAGTGTGAGTTTATGCTGCTGCAATAAAAGATGCATTTATTTTAGGGCTTTTTTTTTTTTTTTACACTTCTACAATGTGCATTTAGTTGCATAAATAAAAAAAGCATCATGTGTGTACCAGTGGAGCAGCTTGATAACCAGTGTTGGGTAGTTTTCCATCTCTTGCCTATTGCTGTGGTTTCAGATCACACTATTCCAGTTGTGCTGGAAACCAAGTGAGAGATCAAACACAGCTTTATTTCATTCTGCAGAATGGAGAAACGCACTTGACAGGTGTCTAAGTGAGATCTGAACAAACTCAGCTTCAGCCGGCAAATATACATCCTGTTGTTCACACCTTTAGATGCAGTTGGAAAAAAGAACATCTTACACAATGCAACTATGCACTTTATCAGCCAATCAGTACATAAGTTCTTCCATGAACGCTCTTTTGACCTTGCACCTACGTCAGAAATAGCAAACACATCTCATGTATAGGACGACTTTCTAAGTTACTTTCCACAGATGCTGACATGTCGCTATGCTTTTGCAGCCTAGAGTTGTTTCCTGTTAAACTCTGTGATGAGCTAATGGTTGGCTATGTTTCCTGTTGAATTAGGTTCAGGTGCAGCTGCTATTGTTACATTTAGTTTCTACACATTCAAATAAAGATTATGTTTTAAGCTGTCATAAGTTTTTTTTTATTTAGTTATCACACCCTTTGATTAAATGAAGCACTTCTAAAGATAAAATACATCATTTGAGCACATAAGAAAAGTTTTGGCACCTTTACTGAAAATGCTTAATACTGTAGGTTACTTCTAAAATAATTAAACCTTAATTAAACTTAATAAAACACAATTTTCTTCCACAAAACTCAAACTAGGGGTCACGCGTCTCTTCACCCGTTGTTTTGTGGAAGCTAAAAGTCTTTGAACGACTGCTCTACCCCTGTGCTGTGAAAACAAAAGGCTTTGCACTCAAACGTCCAGAAGATTCTACAAGTTGTCTGTTAAATTTAGACATTTGAGTCTTGAAAATGTGTCTCTTTCCATGAGTTTTTGTCACAACTCTGTTCGGCCGTTCTCGATACATCTGCGTGTTTCTTCCCCCCTCTCCTCCGATATCGCCTGTAGTGTTAGCCATCATCATTCTCGCAATTTGCACATATTTACCCAAGGTACAGAGGTCTCTGTATTTACAACTTAGCTGCAGTGGAAACCCCTTATGCAAAACTATTTGGATGCCTGGAATGTGCCAAAGTGCCTTCCAGGGTTTCCATCACATTACAAGAATCCCTAACAGTTTTGCTTAAGCTCTCCACTGATGCAAAGATGCAGACCAGAACTTTTCTTGGTTTTGCAGGTGATGGAGATCTGCATCGCCATTCTGGTCCACAAGAGCATCATAGTGTTCAGCCTGTCCGTGAAGCTGGTCCAGAGCGCCGTTCAGCCGATTTGGATCGCCGCATACATCGGCGTGTTCGCCCTGATGTCACCCTTGGGCATCGGCATCGGCATCAGCGTGATGGAGGCGCAGCTGGCGGCCGGTGCTCTGATCCAGGCCATCCTGGAGGGGCTCGCCGCAGGGACCTTCATCTACATCACCTTCATGGAGATCTTGCCGCACGAGCTCAACTCGGCCGGGAACCAGGTGCTCAAGGTGTTCTTCATCCTGCTGGGCTTCACCGTCATGGCCGCCCTGACGTTCCTAGGCTGAGCTGAGCGTCTGTTGGGAGCATGCGAGCTTCTGCACTTTGTGCCTCCGATTCCTGCTTTCCACAAGCCCGTTGGTCACTTTATCTCAGAGACTCCTGGCATTTTTAAACAAATATTGCCGCACTGTTACACTGAACTCTGGACATTTTTAAGATGTAACAACTTTCACAACATGCTCGTATTGCTATAAATGTACTGTTGAGAGTGTTTATGGTGGAGGAAATCAGATGATGTTTATATGTCGTTTTAAGAGGATTTTATCTGCAGAGAAACCACTTGCATGACTGCGATAAAGAGAACACAGGTCGGTTTATTGCTGTTTTTCTTTTTCTTTTTTTTTTTTTAAGGCTTCAGACCTGCATCAAATCGACTCTTTTGCAATGTTAAAAATAGCAGCTGGAAACAAAGGACAGCGTTTAAAGCTAAGGATGTCATGAATCAAGCATCTCAGTGATTCTCCATACAGTATGTGAAATGTTTACGTTTTATCTCTAAAGAGGAAGTTTGACGGCTCCCAGTTTGAACTGCACTGTTTGTTGTTGTTTTTTTTTTTAAGTTACACTCCTTGTTTCCGGGTCACTCTCCACCTTAATAATTTCCTCTAAATGCAAGTCTTTTATGACTTTTACCAAACCTTAGTATAGTTTTTGCACTGACTGTTTTTCTTAATAATTCCGTGGTTCTGAAATTCGCACAGAAAAACCTGCTTAAAAAGTGAGTTTCCATTTTTCCAAGACTAGACGAGCTTTAAATATTTGCAGATCACGATGTGAAGCCTTAATGTTGAACAATACTTGTTTACCAACCGAGAAGTAAAAGTCTCGAGCGACAATCTGTCACCATATTCCCTATTTTAGTTTGTCATGTGTCTGATTGTTTCCTCATTGTGGTGAATATGCAGACGACAGAAATCTGTCAGCAGAAATGATGATGCCACCTAAAACTGCGGACTGTTAATTTTTATTTTATTTTTTTTACTTATTGCATTTCAAATAAATGGTGTCCACAGTTTTCACTCCTGCCTTTTGTTTACCAAGTATCAGTTTGACTCATCTTTTGCTTTGTAGTGTGAAAACCTGTTAAAAACAAAGACTCTGTATGACTGCCTGTTTAACTGAGATTGTGCCTTATCGTTCATCTTTTTAAAGGATTTATAACCCTGATCGAAGTAAAGAGATTATGACACTAAAAGTGGTACAAAGTGTATTTTTTCATGCGTTAGTTGTTATATTTCACTAATATTAATATAGTTTTGATTTTGTATAGACGTTTTTGATGAAAGTACAGCTTGATTTACCTGCAGATTTTTTTTTTCTCAAGGTTTGAATGGATCGTTTTGGTCAACTAAATGATTACTGCAGCCGCCAGGTGGGGCTGTTGCTTCTCTGAATAAATTTCTTTCCTTTTAAGAAAAATGCGTCATACAAACCTACCTGAATTATGTCAATTATTATAAGAGGTTTGCATATTCGGCTTCTAATAGGTATTTTGACCTCTTATGTTTTTAAAGCAGTTTGTAAATATTCAACAATATAAACAGCACACACAGTAAAAACAAAAATCAGACCTTTTTGGACTTATGGGGACACTTTTTTTGTTGTTCTTTTAACCACAAATAGTAACTCATTTTTTATTGGTTTATAAACACAAAAGCTATTAAAGATAAAAACCTTGATTGATTGTAAACTCCACACTTATTGGCATCCCTGGTAAAGATGAGTGAAAACCCTTACATTCTTCTTTCTCATCTTTTCTTGACAAATGTCACATTAGGAAATGTAACAAAAAAAAATCTACATTAATTTATTCAGCATTCAGTGGCGGGAAAAATGCTACTTTAGGAAATAATTTATTTGCACAAATGAATTATTTTGTACGAGGGCTAACACCACCTTTACCAATAAAGCTGCACATTATCTTCAATTACATTTCACAAGCTGTGAACATACAGACCAACTCTTTTCTTCTTAAATCTGTATCTCTACAGACAGCCCAGAATCCTGGGTTTTCCCTTTACACTTGCTTCAGCTTCCCTCTCAGGTTTTCCAGAGGAGGAGCTAAGATGGCAGAGAAAATGGTTAATTTTGTGTCTGGTGAACTATTTCTGTGTTTATTGAAACATATGTTCTGGACTTGCTGGAAGACATTGAACATCTAGATTTTTTTTTAAGGGTTCATAATGCCATGCGCTCCAATACGGTTGCATGACAGAGAAATACAGTTCCAGTTAAAGACCCATTGGTGTTATGTAGAGTTGTTTTGCATGTTTATGTTTGGGACAATATGACAGGAAATAATTGAATTAACAATAGTTATGGAGACTTATAGACCACACAATGTCAATGTCATGTTCTACACAATGTATACATATATAGCATGTTTCCAAAATCACGTGCTTCAAAGTGCACAAAGTGCTTCTCAAGGTAGATGCCACTTTTTGCTCAGTGAGTTTTGGAGTATTAATTTACCTCCCTTTTCATTCTTACCAGTTTGATCCAAATAAACATGGGTGTATTGCATCCACACAAGCCTGTGTATGAGTCTTCAGAGGATGTGCTGTATAACATCCAGAAGATTGTCATTCCAGGACCAGAGGTCTCCAAATGTTGGAGACCTTGTTAACCCCTGCTTGCTGCTGTGAGGTAATAGGAGGTCATCCATAAACATCCACTAATGAGGAATGCTTCTAGGGGGACAAAAGCACAGAAAATGTGCCAGTTTGACAAGACAGAGTCCTCAGTGTGTAGAGCTGGACGATGGAGCGCTCAGCTGTGGTGGGGGACAGGCACTTCATTTGTTTGTCCCGCTCATTAACCTAGTCTCAGTGACAGGACTTGATTGTATTCTCACATATTGCTCTCAGAGCTGAAACACGTTGCTTCCTGTTAGTGTTGGCATGTTGTGCCACATGTTGCTGTGGCAATCTTTACTATTACTGTACATTATGTTATGAGAAGAGACAAAAAAAAACATCAAAGGAGACTGATGAAACTAATTTTAATGGGACACATTTCTTCATTTTATAAATGTCAGTCTTTACTGACATGAAAACTGGGAGCTAAAGCTCCAAAGAATCCATCTTTACTAATGAAGAGATGCAATTTCACTGCAGGTTTAACTCTGTTCCACCTTTAATTAGGCTAAAAGCAGATTATCATTTAACAGTCTGTATAAAATACGTTGATTTTAGCAGGTACTGATGAATTTCAGTCAATATACGCCTGTTCAGTGGAGCAGAACATGTTGCACTATGGAAGCCCTGAAAGGCAAAGGGAACATGCTTTTGAAAACCCATGTTGTTCAAAGTCTGACCAAATTTTGTTTTTCTCTTGACTTTAAAAGTCATGTGCAAATAGTTTTTTTTTCTCCCTGTGAAGCAGCTTTTTGTTCCTGAAGGGGAGAATACAAAAATCAATTACAATGTGCAAAATTACAAAAAATACAAACACAATTGTTCATCTATGAAATATTTCTGACTATAAAAAGACTATAAAAACAACCAACAGCACGGAAAAGAGTAAGCTGAAAGACTGAGTCAGGGGATGAAGTGCGAGGACACCCAGTGGGCAAAACAAAAGTAGCAAGACAACTATAGAAGCTAAGTTTTTATTTTCTGATTGGATGACGTTAGATAAAACACAAGGATATCATTAAAATTTACTGTAATATAAATAAAGGTTTGACCAAACTGAATGAAAATATTTCCCACAGTCATTCAAATTTGACTCAGAAATGGAATTTCTGGTATTTTCAGCTGAAAAACAGAAAAGGTCTACAACAAACTAAAACTCCCAAAGTGAGTAATTTTTTAAATCCTTGTTGCTGCGGCTAGCGGCTGGTACTTCAGAGACCAGGGAGTCTGATGTTGTGCGATCATGGGAAAGTAATCCATAATCTGGGACAGAAAACAAGAGCTGCCCCCTGTCACCCCGACCCACATCTGAGAAGGACTGCAAGGAATGTGCACAGAAATGCTTTATGGGAAATTAAAAGCATGATTTCTGCATAGTGGGTCGTCTTGCTCACATGACAGCCCAACGGGCCCAGAAGAGTTCAGACAGAACCCAGGCTTCGCATCACATCTGCTGGTTGGCTTCCAGACTTACATGGTGGAGAGAAAAAAAACACATTTTATATGATGCTTAGGAGGAAGTGTTACAGTCAATGTATAAATCATAGTTGAAAAACAAAAACACTGTTGAACTAAACCAATATGCTCAGTTGTATAGGCATACTCCAGTGATTCTTGAGAAGAGGGACGAAACAGGTCCTATGAATAAAGCACGAAATTTGAATAAAATATACACAAAATATAATTTTTTCAAATATCTGACTAAACTAACCATGTGAGCAGAACAATGTATGTTTTCTTGGTGTTTGCTGAATATTTTTTATTTTAAACTCTGTAGTAGGTGGATGATGTCTGTAAAATCCCTTGTCCTGGAGCAGAACTCAATAGTTTAAAACAATTAAAGGAATACTAAGATAATATATTATGACAATTAAGTATAAGTATTCAAAAAAATAATTATAAAGTATCAATAAATTTAATTAAAAATCATTTTTATATATTTTCCAACTCAATTGAATTTTCTCCCAAGTTTTTGTCAACACTGTCAGACAAAAACAGAATGTAAAAAAATCAGGCATTATTGGGGGCATCATAACTTCTGAGGACCCCATGACGTCTTCCTTTCTCTTCCTTTAAGAGGGCTTAGCAGCTCTGGTTAGCTTATGTTATTCTTTAGTTTTTTCTAAAGAGGTTGTGACGAACAACTTATTCCTAAATTGTTCGTCACAACCATGATGTGTCAACACTATAACTGACAATTTACAAAACTTTGATGAAGTTTTGTGAAATAAATGTTTAATTTTGGTAAACTGTAAAGATGTCATGGACCTGATGAGCTACAAAATGGCGTCCTTCAGAGTAACATCATATAAATTGAGGTAGTTAGTGTTTCGTCAACTCCGTCAGTTTTTAACTGACAGTCTGACTCTTTCAGTGATAGTGTTGACAAATCTCACTTATATGTGCAGTTAATTCATTTTAATGGCATTACTTCACATGTATCAAGTATTTCTTTTTACTCACTAGTTTGTCACCACCTTCAGTTCTGCGTCAACTCCGTCAGATGGACTTTATGTTGTTTTTTGTTTTAAATATTTATTTTGTTTCTTGAAAAGCATTTCTGTAAAACTGAGTAAAAATATCACTAATAGGGTCATTAAAATGGTGTTGACAAAGTTGTGGGTCAGGCCCATTAAAAATTTAATTTTCAAAAAAATGTTGCAACAGGGAGCCTGCACCTTGGCATCTTTATATTTTCAAAACATTATTTGTCATATATGAAGACATATGCTTGAGGAATAACAAAAAAATTTATTGGGGGAAAATTTGAACCCATTTTGTCCCTCTTCTCAAGAATTACTGATTCAATAAATCTGAATATTGCTGAAAAGTTTAGACACATTGCTTAGATTAATTAAGCTTAGATTAATTATTTCTGTTAATTATGATAATTTGATGCTTACAGTTAATCCCAATGTATGTAATCTGGCTTGTATGGAAATGACATTATTGTCATCAGATTGTACCGTCTTTGTAGACACTGTGGCTAGGTATGCAGTTTTGTGCTTTATTCTCGCCTTTATTCTGTGTTTTCAAAATTAAAACACTTAAGTAACGGTATGTCGTGTAAAATTGGAATAAGCAAGCAAAAAGTAAGGGACTAAAAACCACAGTGACAAAATAGTAGCAAGAAAGCAAAACTAGACGGTTTATAGGTCTATATGTGGGGAAATAAGAAACAGATTAGATAATTACAAAATAATCAAAGTAATATCAGTAAAAACAAAGAAAAAAAAGGTGGCAAACAAAAGAGTAAAAACAAATTGAAAGATTGGAAAGTGGTACAAATTCAAATCATAACCCAGAAACCTTCTCCTTCACAGGCTGCATCATGTTGATTAGCTACTCGCTGTAATCTGTCCAGATTAATCCGTCTCTGAGTGGCGTTTTCAGGAACTCCCACCCCTCTGGCCGTCCTCTCCATGCTCCTGTCCTCTGCCACTCTCTGTGGGACTCTCATCCTGTTTGCACAGGGTAAGGCTGCTCAGATCTTTTTTCTATTTTTTTTGTAAAACAACAGACTAAAACAGATCAGCAGATACAGACAAATGTTGCAACAGAGTGGTTTAGTGTTATTTATTGATAAAAAAAAAATAATACTTCTACACAAATTTAATGTTTGAAAAAGGCAGGCGGGGCTTCTTCTAGGAAATAAGTATGTAATTTATTTGCAATTCATATTTGTTTGATACTTGAGGTTGCAATGATATTTAAAAACTATAGAAATACGTGTACAAGGAGAGACGATGCAGAGCGTTGTAAAGATCCTGGTTTCAGCTGTACAGAATAGCCTAAAATCAACATTTATAGCAACTTCTCAACAAATATCTGCTTTTTAAGATTACTTTAATTATCTTTTATAAATCTTAATCAACACAGGTGCCACCATAGTCACAGTTGTATGTATTTTATAATAAACGTGTATAGCTGAGTTTTTTACTTTTAAAAAAAATTAAAACATCAATTTATTCATCAATACACAGGGAAAAACAGAATAAATTTCAGATCTTTGTTCAAATGTGTACAGTAGACACACATTAAGATTCACTAGAGTCAAGACTAATATTTCTGAATGAATATCTATGAAAGAAATGTTTTGTGCTGCCAAGTCATTCTAAAGTGTTTTGTTGAGTTAAAAACATTCTCTAAGAAAACATTTTGTTTCATCTGTTTCTGTTGTTGTAGATTTTAGTCTTTGGTTCTGGGATGGATCAGTGAGGAGATTAATTCGTCTGTGACCAATTTTTCTTTTTCTTATTTTTAAAGAAAAGAAAAGCTTCCGACTGTCTCTGCCTATTCTTCTGTTTTTTGCAGTGACAGTGTTGCCGCTGTGAGACGCTGCGAACATGGCTGCTGTAAGTTTAACTACTTTACACACCTCAGTGCTGCTGCTTGTCTTTACAAATAACCAGGCTCTGTTCAACGTTTGAAAAGCATTTCTTTTTGAACGTCTGACTGCTCGTGGATGCTGCTGCTTGTGTGAAATGGACCCCCACAGATGTTCTTCAGCTCAGGGTGTTCTAGTTCGAATACTTGCTGTTAGATTTAATCCGAAGATGCTAATCTAAAGCAGCAGGCTCTTGTTCGTGCAGACTGGAACTTTCCGTATGGTGTCCGAGGAGGAGCAGGCCATGAGGTCAAAGCTGGAGCACCTGACAGTAAAGGACCACGGGCCAGTGTTTGGACCGTGCCACAAACTTCCTGGCCACACTGTCCAAAAGGTAAAACATCTGAAGTGAGGCTGCTGATTTATTTTTTAAAAAATTACATTTTGGGTGTTGTTTTTTTTTTTTTTTTTTTTTTTTCTTTAGGCAAAGGATGAGCTGCATGAGACGAATGAAACACGAGGGTCATCCCTGAAAGATCTGCGGGTCATGATGAAGGAGAGGGCGTCAGAGGGAGACGACCTGGCCAAACTGGTGCTGGACCGCTTCGGGGACAAACCGGACTCGCTGCTGGTTCGCTTCCTCCGAGCACGAAAGTTTGACGTCACCAGAGCCCATGAGCTCATGAAGGGTGAGAGACAGAGACAGCAACAATCTGCTGGGCTATTCGCTGCAGTGGTTGAATGCAATAGCTATAGCTCTCTTTCTTCACTGTCTCACATTACATCAAACTGAACTTTTTTTTATAAAATATAGGATAAAGAGAGACATTTTTGAAGCTTTCTTCAAAGTCAGAAGTTTGTGCACTCTTACATTATTATATCTTTAAAGATAAACGATTTTGGAAACTTCTGACTTTATTTCATAGCATTGAAGTAAAATGAAGCCAAACCTGTACGCGCATCTTGCTTTTGTCAAAAATCTAAAGAAATCATTAAAGGAAAACATTGTGGAGCTTAAAAAAAAAATCATGTTTATTTGTTTGAATTCCAGATATATCTAATCTAATATCTAATCCAGTGTGAAGACGGTGGCTGAAGCCATCTTAACACACAGAAATCAGCTCTGTGTGGACATGGGCTGAAAGAAGGAAGCCATTCCTTTAAAAAGACTAAATTCAATTTACAAACACACTCAGGGAAAATAATAATAATAATAATTTTTGAACTCGTGTTCTGTGTTTGCTGGTCTCGGGCTAGCATCCTGACTGCGAAATACAGAAGTGGAAGCGTAAGGAGTTTTGGGACTAGTGCACTTCACAAAATAGATGACGTTATGATAAAAGACCATTATGTGAAAAGAGTGAAGCGGCATCTCAAAAAATTTGCCGAAAAGTCACAGGGTTAGTTCAGGTTTTGAAAATATGAGGATCTGTGAGGTAATTATAAAAACCATAGTGGAAAGACAGACAAATGTTTTGTTCTTTATCTGACTTTAGCTATTTTATGCCGCTCAAACAGACCGTTGTTACATTTCCTGCCTTTTGGTTCGGCTGAACAACATCTGGTTTTCTACGTAAAGATACGCTGGTTGAAATGTCTGGTTGATTCACTCCTCAGACTCAGCAGTGCCCCCTAGTGCTGCAAAGAACAGAATAAACCCTTGGATTTTGCATCAGCTGTGCAGCAGCAGTGAAATAAGTATATTCGAGTGCATAACAGGTCTCAGTGTTGTTTGGAAATTATCCATATATAGGCTCACCATCAGTCGATCAACGAAACAAGTAGATGATGCAGATTGAAGCAATGCATGACCGTCCAGTTAGCTTCCCACCACTCCCAGTATGTACTCACTTTTCCAACAAACTAGGAGTAATACATAGTGTGTGATTACCAATGATAATTTCACACAACCTCAATTTAAGAAAAAATATAAACTCTCCAAAGCTTGGGTGCAACTTCTGAATTTGAAGAAAGTAATAAACCAGCTGAACTTTTCCAAAAGTAAGAAAGTGGATGTAAGTAACTGGATTCAGCTGTATGTGATTTAGTTCAGCTCCCGCATGTAACTTTCAAAAGCTTCAGTAATTAAGTCTATCTTTTGTTTCCTCGTTTTATGCGTCTCTGAAACAGTGGGTCACATATTCATTAATTGGGAGCCTTTACATGCCTCTGAGTCTCCCCTGACAAAGCCCTCCTTTGTGTCCAAATTGGACAACAAGTTGATTCTACTTGTTGGCCCTCAGTGACATGCTGGGAACCGCGGCATGTTGGAGATCGGACAAGATGATAAAGCAGAAGACACTTTGATTCGACAGGAGGATGCCTTCTGGTTCAGATCCATGCACTTAAAAACACACACATACTCTTCCATTGTGCAATCCTTTCTACGATCACATCTTTTAAATTTTATTTTAACCATAGGTTTTAAGACTTCTACCCCAAAGCAACACATAGGAGTAAAAGAAACACAAAATCACATTGGTGAACAATTGGGGTTTGTTTGGATGAGAGCAAGATGTAAACAGTGAGCTTTCTCTGTAGGGTTAGTTACCTAAACAAAAAGACTTCTGTTGATCATTGGTGCCTCAATACAAAAACGTATTGGCTATGAGACAGTATTGTTTTTGTGTTAGGTTCTAAGCACCAAAAGTAAAAAAAATAAAATAAAAATAGCTTTATTTTTTTCAGTTTTATTGTGCAAGAAGTGTTCAGGCTGCACACTATGAATTGCTGATTTGTCATTATTGCAGGTTCTCTTTTCCATTTTGGGTTGAAATTTGTCATTTTTTTCCTGGAAGTCTTTGTCTATGACTTTTGAAGTAATCTATACGCCCTCTGCATTTTTGTGCCTTTGAAAATGCATTTGGAGTTGGAAACAAAGAATTATATGAAATGGAAGTCAATGGCACAAAAAGGATGAATATTAGTTCAAAAGCCAAATTTAAAAAAAAAGATCTCAAGACAGTCAGAGTTCTATAAAAGATAATTCATTTCATAAATAAATAAAAAACACAACACGTAAGGATCCAACAGGGGTAAAACCTTTGGACTGTACTTTCTGTGCTGGGTGTCTCCTCCAGGTTATGTGCGCTTCAGGAAGGATTATCCCGAGTTGTTTGAGAACCTCACCCCCGAGGCGGTCCGCAGCACCATCGAGGCAGGCTACCCAGTGATTCTGCCCAGCAGAGACAAATATGGCCGTGTGGTTCTGCTCTTCAACATCGACAGCTGGGACCTGGAGGAGGTCACCTTTGATGAGGTGGCTGCACAGACACACCTCCCTCTCACAGAAACCTCCTGCAAGGACTCAGGAGCTTGAAGCAAACTCTTTGCGATGTGTTGCAGGTGCTGAGAGCGTATTGCGTGATCCTGGAGAAGCTGCTTGAAAACGAGGAGACTCAGATCAACGGATTTGTCCTGATTGAGAACTTTAAAGGCTTCACCATGCAGCATGCCTCGGGAATAAAGACCGCTGAGCTCAAAAAGATGGTGGACATGCTGCAGGTCAGAACACACCTAGAGGGAGGAGAAATGACCCTACAGAACAAAAAAAGTATCTCTTTTTATTCACATACTTCTAATTTATGTCTCTCTTTAACAAAGAGGCCCTCTGGTGGAGAATTTAAGTACCACAAGTAGCAAAAACAGTCTTGAATTCAAATTTCATAATATCAGAAATAATAAAAAAAGATGGTTTATAATAAGTACTTCCAGCCGCACGCTGATTGACAACAGCTTTTTGTTCCCAAGAAGAAGAAAAAAATCCCCTACAGTCCTTGAACATTTCACGTAAGATCTCTGCAAAGGGAGAAATCACATATCAGAGTGTAAATGTCTCATTTATTTACCAGAATTACAAATAGGTATTTGTTTACAGTCTGGTATCAAATCACAAACACTTGTATCTTGTAAAAATTCAACAATGCATCATAAGGGAGAGAGACTTTTTTTTTTACATTCTAACATTGAAGATATTTAGTCTCGTCAAATGTGGAACCAAAGAAAATGAGTATCTGCAGCATTATCACTGGGGTGGGAGTGAAACAAAATGAGTTGGATGAGTAAAATAAAGCAACATTCTCAAATACAGTGAAAAAAATCAATTATCAATAAATGTGGTGAAAATATGAGTATCAAATGAGAAACTCTGGATATGCAGGTTGCTTGTTTTTGGTGGATTTTTGTGATTTAATTACTTTTTTCATTTTTAAGTTCAATTTCATTTACTGGTATAAGTGCATTTCGATTAGGCACTGACATTTGTCTTAAATGTAAGTTATTAGTAAATAATACTGTTTATTTTTATGTGGGTATTTTGTCCAAACCATCCAATAAGAAGCATGATTTTGAAAGTCTACATTGCTCTTTGACTGCTGCTGTCAGCCTTTAAAGGGCTAAAACCATCTTAAGAGTTTGACCTGAAAGCTGTGTGTCAGCTGTCTGCCTGCATTGTGCATTTCTCTGCAGGACTCCTTTCCTGCGCGCTTCAAGGCAGTCCATGTTATTCACCAGCCCTGGTACTTCACCACAACCTACAACGTAATTAAACCCTTCATGAAGGCCAAGCTCCTGGAGAGGGTACGAACAAAGATACTCAAACCTGCTCTTTATTCAGCAGGTTTACTTAGTTCGTTTAAGGATTATCTAATACTTCCCTTGATGCTCCACAGGTCTTTGTTCACGGTGAAGAGTTGGATGGCTACTTTAAGGAATTTGATGCAGACATCCTGCCGTCAGATTTTGATGGAAAAGCCCCAGTGGCCGACTATCAAGGCATCGCAACCCAACTCTTTGGCTCCGAAGACACTGCTCTCTGAAAGAACATTCCCACGTTTTTTAACTGAAGCATATGAGAGCATAAAAGAAGCAGAGGTCAGTCTGCAGATAAGATTAATGTATAAATAGAGGGGAAATGACGCCTAGATATCATAGAGAATAATTCTTACATTTTGTTTATACTGCAAGGCACTGGTATTATTATATGTTGTTGAGTGGGGGAAGAAAGCTACATGGTGGCATTATGATTCAAACAATCAGATAAATTTGGTTTGATTTTTTTCTGCCTTAAATGTCAGATGCGTAAGGCTAAACCTGGATAAAATTAATCCTGAGTTGCCGTCTTTCAGATTTTTGTGCTTTCCAATAATCAGCTGGACTTTATGAATATTATTCCTAATAACAAGGGAGTGGATTTGCCTAAGATCAGTGTGGTGCCTTCAGAAAATTTCCATTCATCAGCAGCCATGTTTTCACTTAAGCAAACTTCTTTCCTTATCTGTTGTTTTTTCTTGCATTGAGCTGAAAAAGAAAAAATTGCTCAAAGACACGTCAATAGTTCTGTAAAAGTTAGGTTGTTTAAATCTGTTAACCCCGTATTTCATTTAACTTGAGTGTAGTAATAAACCCAGTTTACACCAAAAGTTTTTTTCTTTATTATTTTGTCATTAACCATGTTTAGTCTAGCCTGACCCACATTAATGAGCCACTTTTCTTCCTCATGCGTCACCTCAGGCTAAATTTCTACCATGAGTTTCTTGACTAGAACTACTTCTACTAAATGTATTAAATACAGAAATGCATACATTTCTCCTAAAGTGGAATCTGAATTAGTTTAGTTTCCTGAAATTCAAAATCAAACTCCTGGACTTTTTTATGCTCTTAGAAGGAAATATTTATGAAGCTTAATACAGTTTTACTCTTTTTACAGAAGATAAATGTGGCTTTCATTAGCACTATAGTAAATTATGCCATTCCACAATTAATCATACTTATCAGTAAATCAATTATTCAACTAATAAATCTGAAAAGACTATTTTTCAATGAATGATCACTGCTTTATAAAAACCTCATGGTTTAATTCTCAGTTCTATGATCCATTTTCCTCAGACTTAGGTTTTTTATTTTCTTCTTTCAGAAACATTAAGTGTGTTAGATCTCATTTCACACAATATGCTGAGAAAACAAAATGAAAGGAGAATCTTTCATTTGAGAAAATAATTTATTTAAGAACAGAATAACCATGTTTCCTCACAATTAGATCACACACTCCACTGGTTTTCTTTTTAAAAAACCAAACAAAGTAGCCAGTGTTCAGTCTCAGAGTACACCATGTTGTGTGACTGTGCAGGTCCCTTCAAGCTGTCACCACACTCTTTAAACCATACTCAAAAAAAAAAACTAAAAATAAAACTAAAAATAAACTAAATTAAAGCTGTATAATGATACCTGTATGTTATTACCCATGGGTTTAAGTCTGAATGACTTTTTAATAAAGAAAGAAAGAAAAAGTGTTTAAAGGAACACAATGAGCAACCATCATACAGCCTAGCGATTGTTTGTGTTTTTATATATTTAAAGCAATCGGGGATAAATTATGCGTTTGTTTGCAAGCAAGTAAATATGAGTACAGAATCCTGACGCCTGAAGCATTGGCATTAGGATAAATGTCTTGCATCAGAACCTTTTAGATTCCACAACTTATTACAAAATTACCCCGATGTGCACGGCATGTTTGGTATAATAGTTTTGCCCCTTTTAAAATCTCAATAGTGTCAAAAAAAGAAAAAGAAAAAAACATCCCTGACTGGTTATTGCCATGATATTTATAATACTGGTCCCTTAAAAAAAATTAAATAAAGTCCATCTAATTCACCTTTTTTTGTTCTTAAATTTTTGGTTATTGACGATCGGAGGTGTTGAAATGACACAGTATTCTCCCATTTACACAAGATGCAAACTATGCTGCATTTACCAAGCAAGTAACAAAAGAAAAAGAGACAAAATGGAAATACAAAATACAAAACAAGAAAAATAATATACACAAAAAGATCTAAATAATACATCCAAGCATGTAGTTTTGTGCAAAGTTGGAGAGAGAGGCCTTGAAAAGAACACCCAATGGTTTTTAGTGCAGAATCTGGGTTAGTGCTGGTGACGATCCTTCAGTGAGCCTGAAGAACCCCAAAGTCACGTCTGCTTAGGAAGAAACGAGAGCTGTGGACAGGTGAAACCATGCAGCTAGACTGTGGGTGGATGAGAAGACAATAGGTATGAAAGTCTGGGAGTTGCAGTTACATCTCCCTGACAGCAGATGGCAACAGTGCCATAAGAGGCGAAGAACAACTGATGTGGCTGAGTCCACATTAGAAAAAGTACAAATATTGGAGATTTTTCTAGTTCTGATTCTGGTCAATCTCTCAATTTTCTCCTCACAGAAAGTTGGGTCTAATCATCATAGTGAGGAGATTACTATCTGGAATTTATAACATCTGTTCTGAATATATATACTTTGTGAAAGTATACATATTCAGACTTACAGATGAGCTTAGTGCTTAATCAGCCAATTTTAGTCAAGACTATTAAAGCAATGAAGAGAAAAAACTAAACTACACACTATGTCTACAGAGAATTAAAAAGTTAAAGGCTCAAAATATAAACTTTTTTTAACCATATGTGTTATTCTAGCAGCTCAGTCAGTTTACCTGAGTAAATAGAATGACATTTGGCATGGACCGGTTTTGATTCTTACAGCTTAACAAAAGGCACTGTTGTCATTCACGTCATCATTTCAAACCACCCATGTGTCTCATCGTCACAGTGTTCAGCAGCAGCTTTTCAACCACTGGGTTCCCAGTCTGGATGAAGCGCTGACAGAAGCTTCCTGAGCCCTTACAACAAGGTTTGTGTTAACTTTCAACATAGTTCCTGGTTGTGACAGATCCACAAGTCCCAGCACTTACAGTTTGATTTTGACATCGTGCTGCGGCGCTTCCAACACTTTAAACACAGTATGGTGGAAAGAAAACATAAATAAATACGATAAGCTCTTAAATACGTTGGCTGAAAGAGAAACAGAATACTCAAAAAGAACTGAGAGCCATTTTCCTTCTGACAAGCAGCCTCCTTCACCTGGATATACATACAGGACAATCGCAATCTAATAAAGTAAAAGTTTGGTTAGGCCTGGGTATCTTTAGCCCTCCTACTCACCAAACCTCACAGCTCATAGAAGTACAAAAAAAAAAAAACAACAACTTCTGCAACGCATTGGATCGGTTTGTGTTTTTCTACATCATTTGGTCTTAATCAAAAGAACAAATCTGACTGCTGATCAAAGGTAAGGGGGAGTAAGAGGGCTCAAGAGACACTTTCTGGGGAACAAAGTGAGTCATGTAACCGCTTGTTATCATCCCTTTAACTCTTCATATTTGTCAAAGGACAGCTAAAACGTTACTAAACGCAATACTCACACATCCGCAAAACATCGTGGCATACAGGGTGTAAAGTGCACTGAATTAAAGTGGTAGAATGTGCGTGAGGGAATGTGGGTTTCAGCTCAGCTTGTGGTTCGCTCCCGGTCATGTTTGCAGAGAAAACGCTAACGTTCGATTTTAAACAACAAACATGAGCAGCCAGAGGCTGTTATGAGCTGCAAATGATGCAGAAAAATCCCAGGGTAATTCTCCTTTTTTTTTTCTTTTTTCTTCAACTGCGCAATAAACAATAGGTCATTGAAAGAAAACAACAGTCTATGAAAGGATAATTTGCTTAAAACAAAAAAGACTCTACGTCCCATCGTTGGTGACCAAGACACACGCAGATGTACTCTTAACATCTCTCAGCTCACACACACACACACACCCCGACACACTACAAATACAGCAGACTAGGCTCTATGGGCTTGGCGGTGATAAGCAGTGAGCTTCTTATGGGTGCAGTAAATAGGCACCGGCAGTCGCACTGACCTTACTTTCTATGACTTCTTATGTGCTTGTTTCTCATTGGTTGAAAAAAGGTCATACTGGCATTTCTTTCCAATTAAAGTCAGCTCAACTTTGATCTTTTATTATATTTGGTCTATGCATCCATTAACCCGAGTGTCGCCGCTGTTTGTATGGAGAGTGACAAAAGGTTCCAGCTCTGAAGTGAAGGCAGTTTGTTTCTTTTCTCTGTGGTTGTTCTTGTTGTCCACACCTTGTGAGGTGATGGTGGTTTCAAATGGGTGTAGAAGGGGTGTGTGTGTGTGTGTGTCTGGAAGTGGTGAGTAGCACCAGAGGAGAAGGCAGAGACAAAGAGCAGTTTAAAGTGTCTCCTCAGTGCCGTGTTGGAACCGGAGTGCTGCAAAGTGCGAGATGTTTAAATGAAGAATGAGAAGGAGAGGGAGAGGGAGAGATACAGAGGTTTAGGCTTTTGCCTCTACGCAGGAGCTCCCGGTGAGGTGGCTGGCTTGGCAGGGCGCTTTCTGTTTCTCCCACTGGCACATGGCGTTGGCGTAGCCCACGATCACTTTGTCCATCCAGGTGAGGGGCTGAGGGAAAAGCACGTCGCCCTCGAAGAAGCCCAGGTGGCCTCCGTGAAGCGTCAGGGCGAAGATCACGTTGGGTTTCTTTGCTAAAGAACGACACAGAGCAGACGTTAAGACCTTTACGTGTTTCATCACCACCATCAGCAATGATTCTATGTCTCTGACTCAAAGCGCGGCCATGTTTGCCCTGTGTTCAGCTTGAACATAGATTGTATTCCAGAACAGCCAGCACACTTTTTGTCCTGAAGCAATTTTTAAAATAAACCAGCTAAGAAGGTTTGCCTTGACTAACAGGTCTCGCAGGCTGTCGATTTCAGACGTTTGTTTGGTTTTCACAATACACCATTGGACACACCCCTACCTGTCCATCTTCAACAAACAAATGGGTCAAGAGTTGTGCTGTTGTGCAGACTTCTGTAGATGTTTTTTTTTTTTTTTTTTTTAAACAAGAGCAGGGTGTTTATTGACATTACTAAATCAAGTTTATTGAAGTAATTTGATAGTAAATTTTTTTAAAAAAGGACTAAGTAAATTAATGCAAGTACACAGAAAGGTTAGGCTACTCTACCACTAAACATTTAAAAGGGAATAAATTATTTTTTACAGCTTTTTCTTTTTAACCATCTTAAAGTAATGAAGTTAAATCTGGAATCATGAACTTGGACATAAATATCTTACACAATGTCCACAAAAGTAGTGAAAATTAAGTCCCCAGCCTGAATTTGAGTTCATAAAGTCAAAATGTATACACTTATTTATTCAGTAGGAATATGGAAATATAAGAACTGTTTGTAGACAACAGTACATTTGCTTAACTAACCAGCATCATACATAGGGATTTAAAAGAGCTACGTATGACCACTTCTAATGAAAACTTATTCAAAACACAAATTCTGGGTAATAACTATAATATTTTGCAGAGGAAGACAAAATTGCAATAACAAAAAAGATCAACTATGAAATTTATTAAAGACAGACAATACATGTATCAGGCAGTGAGGGGGCCAAATAAGTAGTGATTATGAAATCCGACTTTCATTATCATTTCCTGTTATAGAAATATATTTGCTCCTAAACAGCATCGAGGCTCTTTTCTCTTAACAACTGTGACGTCTTTCACAATGTCCGTGGATATTAGTGCTTCACTGGTTTGAGTTTTTGGGAAATCGCTGCAGCTGAAATTAAGTATGTCTTGTTTTTTATTCATATTATTTTTTTGGCATTTTCTTCCAATTATTATAATTAGCTTATTATTTTGGCCAAATTTAATTACATTTTTTGTTTTATCATTTATCTAACTGTGATGTTGTGATTGTTGTAAAGCACTTTGGTCAGCTGAGGTTGTAAAATGTGCTACATAAATAAACTTTGACTTGACTTGACAATTTCCACTGCATAATCTTAGAGAGTCATGGAGTGGGTGTGCAAGTCTGTGCAAGTCTTGTTTTTCTTCACAATACTGGGCCATATTTTACTTGTATGATTTTAAGGTCACTACAGTAATGAAGCGACCAAATGTGAGGACACATCTCAAGCCTCATTTAGGCTTTACAGTCTATGTTTCTCACAACATGTTCTGTAGCCCTAAAAAAAACCCACATTAACCTCAAACTACAAAAAAAGAAGTAGGAATGATGTAAATGTTAGTGGCAGGTTGCTCTACATAATAAGGCAGTTTCTCCTGAGGTGGTTATTTCGATTTTATTGCATTCTATCAATACATTGCCAAACAGTGTATTCATGCTAGCTTTATATGTTCAGAACTATAGTTAAAGTATCCCTTATGCACACTCTGAAACAACCATTAATCTCCTTCTGTTAGTTGCAGAGTGATGCAGCTGTTGACAACCGGCCAGAGTGGTCTGATGAAAAGAACTGGCCTGGTTTTCTTTCACTCTCCTGTCTCCTGGGTTAGTGGGGTAGCGTGCTGCGGATGAATAGTGATTAAGATCCCACTGGGCTTTTACCACTCAACATGACAGTTGCTGAGCGACTCGTGGACAAACACACGCTCTCGCCCAGACCTTCGACACACCGGCTCACCAGGCACCACGTGACAGGTGGGAACAACACGCTCTGGAGAACCGCTCACGGTTTAAAAAAAGAAGAACTGAACATATGGGCATGCCGTTCCTGAACATTGTTTCTGGTCAACCTCTACCCGCTAGCTATGAGTCAGGAACACTTTCACATCTACGGGCAAACACCAGATATTCCACTTGCCTCTGAGTTTAAAGAGCAACTCCTCTCGGTATATGCAGGAGTCTATGCCAGGACTCCTGCATGGAGAATTTTCCATTTCTAAAATAATCAAGGATTCGGTGATGGTAAATATAGAACAGACTAAACAAAAAGAAAGTCGATGGAAAGTACAGCCAGTCAGTCTTTACGTCAAGATTGACTACACATCAGAAACCATTACTTAGACTGGATGCTCCACCCCAACCCTCCCAACAAATGTGGAGTTGCAGAGATGTTTTTCTAAAAACCTATTTAAGGAATCAACAGCAGCTGTCTGTCAGGCAGGTCCAACACGTTCTGTGAATTTAAAATGGCTTGAGGACAACATTAAGCCACGCTTGTGACTTCTCTGTCGTTCACCTTGATACTGCCGCAAGCTGTTTGTCTGGAGCTACCAAATAAACCTCCGCACACAACTGCTTAACCAGAGAAAGGTCTAATCTAATTTAAACTTAGAAATTAATATAATTTGTCTGCAGATAATGAATTATTATATTGATTCAAATTTTCCAAATTGCCAGTGTAACTGAGACGAATTATAGAAGATATATTTACTTGACTGGATGACTTGCAGCCATAACGGCTTCAATTCTTCTAAGAAGGCTTTTCACAAAGTTTAGTACTGAATTTAAATGACAATGATGTTGGACTAGAACGATTGTCTCAGTCTACACTTTAATTCATAATAAAGGTGTTTTTAAATCAGTTTAAAGGTGAGGACTCAACCCAATAGATTCAGGACATCCATGGTCGTTCATCCATGTCTTCATGGACTTTAGCTTATGTTGTAGTAGACTATAGTTAGCTGGAAGTTACCTGCTAATGTGCGAGGGATAGCAAGCAGCGAGTCATGAACCAGAGGGTCGTCTGCAGCGTTTACCAGCAGCAGTGGCACATCCACCTGCAGGTTATAGGACAAATTTCCACACATAAAACACAAATACAAAAACAGACAGAAGGGAAAAGCAGGGAATTACTGGAGTGGTTCTTACATTGTGGATATAATGTACACAGCTCTCCTTTTCATAGTACTCTTTCAGAGAGCTGTAGCCATGGAACTTTCTGTTGAAACACGAAAAGAAACGAGCGTCACAACAAGACACCCAGCAACGTCCCTGAACAGGAAGTAAGCAACGCTAAGCTGTTTGACATACCTCATGATGTTGTCGTCAATCTGCGTGAGGGATGTTGCTATGTACAGTCGATTGAGATCTGCATTAAAGTTTTTCAGTAAGCTTTCCCCAAACAGACTGTGCCTTTAGTTTAAAAGGTGAAAAAAAATAATTCACTGTGAGTCAAGATGGATATATTTTGTACTTCTGCTTACTATCAAAGTTCTAAATCACATCCACTAGGTATTGGCATTATTATAATGAGTTGTATCCAAAAGGCTTAACCAGAGTTTTAAAAAGGCACAAATCTTAAATAGTTAATGTCAAATCAACAACACATTACCAGTTATTTGCTGGTAATAGATTACCAGCAAATAACTTTTCAGTACAGAGAAAAGTCAATATACTGCAGCTATCATACCTGTGTGACAGGATAATTTTCTTCATGTTGTCTGCCATGAGGAAATTGTAGAACCGTCTGAACTGATCCCACTGTAGGAATGTTTCCTGAGCCCTAAGAGAAAATGAGAAATATGCAGCAATTAGGTTTGAAGAGGCATTGAAAAATAATAAGTGTAAACATCCTACTTTTCAAGACATGAGCACACAAAGAATAAATACCCAGCGTCCTCAGTGCTTAGAGCATATTCACAGCGCATGTTTTGATAACACTGAACCTATCCACACTAAAAGCAGCTGAAACTGCACAGCATGAACTGTTCCGGTTCTGTGGTTCTATTGGTGTGCATGGTTGACCACAGAAACAGTTCTTCAAGTAAAGAAACGTGTCAGAGATGAACTTCAGAATGAAAAACTGCACTAATTATGATGCTCATGATGATGATGGGAAATATGACAGATTAAACAGCTGACCACATGCCTGCACATGTGATTATATTATGCAAGCTTCTGTGTTATTCTTGAAATCATCCTGAACCTGGGAATGTGGACGTGCTGGTGTTACAGAATGGCTTTGATGAAACAACTCATTTAATCAGCAGACAAGAGGACTGAAACCCACCTGAGAGCGCTGTAGCCCTGACAGACGCTCACGCAGCACAGCACTCGCTCCTGGTTCACCCTGTTCTCACCCAGGAACTTGCAAACGATGTTCCCACCCAGACTGAAGCCCACAACAATCAGCTGGGTCTGAGGATATGCCCTCTTAATGTAGCCAACCATTGCTGCAAACTCCCAAGTGCACCCTGGAAGAGAGCGACTATGGAGTTACTGATCAATAAATGCAGCCACGCTTCAGCAGCGAACCACATTATTTCCTGCTCAGCACTTCTAGCTCAAGGTGCCCTTAGCTCAAGGTACCACACTTATATTCCTAAAGGCTCTCTGAACAAATATATTTAATTTCTATTTCTGCACTTGCAATAATCAATTTATTTTTTCCACATACTACTGTTGAGTTACATGTTTTAGCTTCAAATAATGTACCAACAATGGTATGAAGTGTAGCACATCTCTAAATCAGAACAATTCTTTGATATTTGAAAGGACAAACAGTAATAAAGCAACGTTATTGTTCTTCAGAATTTAATTTCTGACCCAAAATAAGAGGAGTGGTTAAGACCAAAAAATAAATAAAAAAATCTGATCCCTCTCAGGGTTTAACATCACAAATAAGCAGAATGTAAGAAGTTCTTCGTTCTCACCATAAGTGAACATGCGTGGAGACGTGAGCTCGATGTTGGGAAGAGCACCCAGGTGGTTCAGCACGGCACACCTGTATCCGTCTTTCTGGGCGCAGTCCACGAAGGTCCGGATATAGTGCTTCTCGCTATGGTTACCAATACCAGGACATATCACCATGGTGATGTCGTCTGGTGAAACGGGTAGACGGGTTGAAGAAAGATATGTGCAAGTGAGAGAAATGTAAGCAATGAAAAGAAAGGAGAGTGTGGCGCTCTCCAAGCAAAAGGTCATCACTGTAAATCAGCAGAGCAAAACTCTGCAGCCAGTCCAAATGTACGGTTGGACTCTTGGTTTGTCAAATACAGCTTTTATTTCAAATGACTATACCATTTAAACCAAGTGAAGAAGAAGAAACTTTCACAAATACCTAGCAGTATCTGTGAAATCTGAGAAAATTGACGTGGTTCACATGAATCCCTCAAAGAAACAAAGTCACCATTAACACGGCCTTCATCAAAGTGAGATTATGTTGGATTTAAAGCTGAATAACACCCAAAACCCTGAAGGAAAATCCAATTTGGATGAGTGGGTTCTAATAAAAAAGTTTATCTCGTTGTTCTTAGTATCACACATCAAGATCGTTTTGTTTTCTTCTTCTTAGATGGAGTCTACAAGTTATCCACAACACAATACTTTACAACATTTCCTCAACGCAAGTCTTTGTCCCAGTTGGGCTGACCACTCTATTTGTAATTAAGGGGTAACTTTGAAAGGAACAACAAAACGGGGTAAACCTCAGGAAGATCAATGCAGGAGCGTTCCATCGTCCAGGATAGACAAACACTCAATAGGTGTAGCATGAAAAAACTAGACAGAAGTAGCAGCAGTAGAATTACAGTTTGAACAGATGTGCTTACAGTTCATTGACATGAGGTAAAATTTCTGAGCTTTTCTTGTGTCATTGTCATGTGCCAGTGTCAAATAAGCTTAAAATTAGGGGTGTACTGATAAATCTACAGTGATTTCCTTAATTTATGGTAATTGGCCGACACTTACAAGTGAAATCAATCTTATTTACTTTCGCATCCCACTTCACCCCACTTTGTGACTTTGTTGTTATATTTAATGACTTTTCAGACAGAAAAAAAAAATAAAAAATAGAGGATTGGCCAAAATCAAAACAAAATTGGCAGTGCTGCCTTTTTAAAGATTGTGATTGGCCAGAAAACTGCAATCGGTGCACCCCAAATTATAATCAAGAGAAAGTAGGTGATTGTGGCACTGTTTAATTTAAAATAAATCATTGGAGCATGCAAGAAAATGTGTGTGAACCCCAAGATAATAATAATATATTGGAATCTGAGTCAGGAGATTTCTAAACTGCAGTTTTCTAAATAATAAACAAAAGAGAGAAAGTAAAAGCTGCTAAAGTTTGACCTGGGGAGAGCTGTTCATGCTTCCCGTCTGATCGAAGTGACTAAACTAAGGCAATTTATATCAGGATTAGGCCTGTCGCAATAACCAATAAATCATTTAAAAGCATGATGAATTAAAACAAGCTCAATAATTTCCATTTGCATGATGTATTGTTTTTCTCTCTTTCTCTTTCTTCTAGTCTTCAGTCTGGTGCTTTGGTCTCAACTAGCCCTTTTGTGAAGGACAATTTCGTTTACAAAGATTTCAGAATTCATTTTAATTGTTGTAGTTTTGTATACTTATTTTGGATATTTAAAAGATCTACCAGCTCCAGTGTCAAATGGTCATTAGAATTTAAAGTTTATTGATTTTTGAGAATGTGGTGCTCTTGCATTACTATGCCATTACCATTGTATTACTTGAAAATGGTCTCAAAACAACATTATTTTTCATTTATCACAATAATGTCTGGCACAATTTATTGTCCTGAAAAAATGTGTTACTGTCACAGGCCTAATCAGGAACAAGTGTTTGCTTGTGATAATCTTTGCTGAGGGAGGATAAACTATTTATTACATCCAAAGGTTGACTTGGTAGCATCAACCCTTTGGTTGGGTTAAGCATTTAAAAGTCATAATCAGTATTTCGGATTAACACTGTATTTATCTGTAATTGGGAAATAAATTAGGAAAAAAATCATATTGTATGTTGAATTATTACAGAAAATCCCACTCAAACAAATTCAAGAGTTCACCTAATTTTTCTTGCCAAGTAGCCATAAAAAAAAAAAAAAAAAATTAAAAAATCCTATTTTCTAAAATCAGATCTTGATAATAATGCATCACCTCCTGTTTGATGGTCCCCCAGAGGCTCAAAGAGGTCAAAGGTTGCCGTGGCTCCATCCTGCATGGGCAAATACTTCCTGATTCCACAAGGGTGAGGCGAGCTCACCCGACCCAGTTTACCATACAGCGCCGTTTGGAGGTGACCGCTCTTACCCCACAGCAATGGCGGGATGTACCTGAAAAAAAAAAAAATGAAAAAAAAAAAACAGGGGACAATTTAATCTGATATGGAAACATGAGCTCCCCTTAATGTGCTGCAAATGAAGCAAGAAGACAGCATGCTGGGTAATGACAGACATGAACCTCAAAAAAGATCCCAAGTTATTTTCCTATTGCAGTCTTACAGGCAGCTGTTGAAGCCAATCATCCATGTTTCATGTTAGTTTGTTGCCATGTTATGTTATGTTGCATTTGGCATGCTAAATGGCACTTTCGTAGGTGTTATTGTAGGAGTGAAACACTTACATAATACTCCTTTAAGCGTTATGTGTATATTCATGAATCACCATCTTACTCCAACTTCAAAAATGATTAGTTTTCACATTAGGTCCTTAAAGATGCTTCTCTTTTAGCTACCAAATCACTGTTCGCTTTAGCATACAACTCTATAGATTTCAATAAAATTAGAGGATTTCTATCACTATTTGATTTTTTTTTTAAATGGAACTCAAAGTATTCATATTTATTGCACACTTGATTTAGTGATACATTTCAAATGAATCTAAAACTTGCTTCAGTTTAATTTTCTACCACATTTTTGTTCTTCCACTCAACTTTCAGTCAGTGACCACCTGCTGAATGACGGTCGTCAGCCTTTTCCATAGTGGAGCAGACCACTGCGTAACATAAGATTTCCTTTAACATTTTAAAGGAAACATAAGGAAACACAAACCTGGTGTAATTGATTTTATGTCATGCTGTATTTGAGAAATTGAATTTGGAGTTTCCATTAGCTATAAGACAAATTTATCAAATTAAGTAGGAGAAAAAACACTTGAAATATATCATTGTGATGTTAATGCAGCTATACATGTCATGTATTAATTATTTGATGTAAAACCATTTATCTAACAGTTCCTCAAACATTTAATCGAAGACAGATTCATTTTCCGTTTGGAAACAATTATGGTACTTGCAGACAATCCGCTACAAGAGTCAAAAGCGCTCCGTTCTCACTTAATCTGTCAGAAAACATCTATAACGGATGCTCTGACTGTCACAGAGGCCAGTAAGCCATCTGAGAGGCGATGAGACGAGGCATAGAGCTACAGCACTGTGAAGGTAAAGCAGTGCTGCACTTTGGTAAAAATGCATACAGCATATCCACCATAACTCAGGTGGCTACACGGCGTGAAGGGTTTGGTAAGATCAGCAGTTACACAAGCCCTTCCACCTTGTGCTTGTTCATCTCTGACTGTCACAATAACTCAGCCCAGAAAGGATGTTGCATAAGAGTGTTGTCAAAGACAGGACCACTCCCAGTCTGCTAATAATGTAATTACTGCCACCGATGCTCTACAACTGCAGTTAAAGATTATCTTCACTTTCCGGAAGATTCTGAGCTAGACTGTGGACAGACAGACGACCTCGTTTGTCCTCCCATTGACAGAGAGATGTGCTGTCAGATTAGCAGAGATTATCCATAGAAAACATTCTGTGGAATGTGGAAATAACACAGATATGAACCCGTTGTGACTCAAGCTACCCAGATTAAAAGGTTATTTTTCAGTTAAAAGGACTGACTGAATCAGTCCGTTTCGATGTATGGGCCTCCTAGAACCGAACGAGTCACCTTCACATACAGCGAATGAGCCTGTGTCCTTCACAGCTGTTAGGTAACAGATATGTCACTGTGGTTTTAGAAGACAAACATCTGACGCTAAGTAAGAGGCAAACTTCCGCAATTTAGTAAAAACAAAAGAAAAAAGAAACATAAAAGAGGAAAGAATTGAATTACAGAAAAAAAATTACCTTCAATAACATTCAGGTAATATTAAGAAAGAAAGCAACTGCGAGATTGTAGTATAAATGCTGCTATGATGATATGTTTTGTGATTACGTGTGTTTTCATACCTCCTCTCTTATGTTTCCACTATGATTTCACAAACACTTTCCATGAGCTTAAGGAAATTCAATTCAGCTGTATATCAGGTATGGGCATCAAGGCCAGTGAGAGTCTACCCAACTGACCGAATATATTATTTATTCGCAAGGAGAGCGTTAATTAACGTTACTTGAAATATTATATCTTACTAAATATTGCATTTGTGCTCCTGTATACATTGATGTTGCAATGATGGCTATATTGTGAAACTAGTACACATGATTCCTCTAAGGAACTAGTAAGTTCATTTCCTTTTTCTAATTTAACAACTTGTAGGTGCACTTTTAGCTGCGGTAGACAACATTTTTGCTTTAATGTCAAAGACAAAACCATCTGCAAAATCATTGATATCCCCCAATTCAAATTATTTATTCCTCACCGTGAGGCATCAGACAAAACAAATATTTCTTAAAGTCTTTAGGATAAACTCAGAGCAGCTAATAAAATAATGATTTATATTGTGTGTCTGGATAAATACATTCTCAAACAAAGGCAAACAAAAATCCTGATGACTCTGTTACCCTTACATCACCCCTGCATTCCTCTCTCTGGGGAATCAATCTGTTACACAACAACACGGACAGATCAGAAACGGGACTTTGTAACATAAACCAGAAGGACAAGTTTCAGGATTTTAGCAAACTCTCTGTACAAAGGACCTACAGACTGTGTTTCAGGCAAAATATGGCCATTCAGGAGGAAATGATAACAGACTGGACTCAAGTGTAAACAATGCTGATGCCTTATGACTCACTGACTCCACAGGAGAACGGCAAAGAGCTGAGCAATAGCCGGTTATATAAGCAGATACTCCTGTGTGCTTAAAGAGGATCCCCTTGTTGATGCCAAAGTTCCCACCGAGCTTTACAAAAGCAGGGCAAATGCAGATGGAATAAGTTAGGCAGAGAAATGTTGTTTTATTTGAACAATGGAAAGTTAAGCTTTTGATCAATTCCAGGTCTGCTGGAAGAGCAGAAACATTTCCTTAGACCAACGCTTTGCATCAGATAAGCTTAGTTTGTCATAAATGTAAATGTCTACACAGTGCACTGAGCTAGTCTATTCATAAACCCAATATACTATCAGGATAAACCCAAAAACATGGTTTAAATTAAATAAATAATGTTGGAGCAACATCTCTGGTGCAGACAGGCAGCATAGACGGTCGGGACAGGCGCCACGCAAAGTACTACCTACACCACACCGCCAGATGGCCAAAAAACAGCACAGTTTCCCTGGAAACGCCCACAATGACCGACTCAAAACACTCACTCTTTGGACAGCTGAGAGCAGGACTTGAGCAGGAAGCGGTTGAGTGCCGTGTCCTGGTAGGTGAGGTCCGGTGCTGCGGTGGGACTCTTCAGATTCAAGCAGCGGACGATGATGTAGAGCACCGTGGCAACGGCCGCCAGCTTCACGCCGTCAAACATGGCCGGCATCTCCGGGGAGATGGTGTGCAGGTCCGACTCGTGGGTGCTCATGATTACACTGAAAAAAACAAAACGGAGGCATGTATGTCGCTTATCATTCTCTGTAGCGTAAAATCCAGCAAAAAGATCATTTACGTACACAGTAAATGATCTTCTAGTGAGGACGGAGCTTCTAGTGAATCAATTAGAGATAAGATTATGCAAGAAAATGTATCAAACACGCGTTAAATATCTCAGACTAACCTTGATACGAGTGCTTGTGCCGGTCAGGAAAAGATCTACAAGAAAACACAGTGAGGGTATCTCAGTAAGATAAGATTTATTAATCAACTATGATTACATTAATCTCCACCAAAATGTCAACTAGTCACAGAGAAGACAAAGGAGCTGGCTCTACTTCGCATGAAAAAAAAACCCCAAAAAAACCATGTAGCACAAAGACAGAAGATTGACACCAGCGTCCTGTGTGGTTAACCTTAATACACGATCAAAGTATAAACAGCCATCTGTTTATAAGAAAAGAAAACAACAGGAACTGCAAAAGGTACGAAAGTGCCACAGAAGAGAAGGAAGTTGCGGTACAGCACGCAAACCAGTGACAGGAACTGGCAGTCACTGTCATTGTTGCTCAGAGTGGTTTAGTAAGAGGACAAAAAAATTCAATGCTGAAAAAAATTACTTTACTTACAGTTTACACTAAAACGTCTCTCCAGTGAAATTTGACTTGGAGGTTGAAAAAGTTTGAAGAGTCAACGTCCCTTCAAGTCACAGTGATGGGGTCAAACCTAGGAAGAAAACTCATTTCAATTACGCTTTAACTACAGTACAAAAAATATAAATAAATAACTCCTATGCAAAAGCAAGAAACACCCAATGTTCATTCTGATTTTTGATCCACTGAGTGGTATTTATTTTGTGCCTTTTTGAGCAGCAACATCAGCTTTAACCCATTTCTTACATACAACACTTCACATAACCTCAGTCAGCCTTAGTCTTATAGAGGTAATGAGTTTACACTAAGCTCTAAACACTGGTGGTGCCAGAATTATCCACAGGGATACGAAATTTGTTTCATTAAATAACCACATGAAAACCTAAACTAAGAAACTGCTTTACAGTTTATTTCCATTTTTTTCAGTCACAATAATTCAGGTACATTCAAATTCATTACCACAGTGATTTCCTTACTTGATTCCTTTTTTTTATTTTAGGATAACATTACCTATAATATGTTTACCTGTAATATAGTGGCAACAGTAAGCACCTGAATGCTCTATTTTTAAATCTCGATCTTTGAAAGTATGTCTGTTCTGAATCAATTTAAATTACATTTAACACAGCTACGATGTGTCAAAATGCAATAATCACTCAGACATGGCCAACATATCACTCAGCGTGATATCAGACATGGCCATGACACTCTCTGATCGGTAATCAGCAGATTAAATACTGAAAAAATTTATAGATTTTTGTTCCTTAAAAGGGAATCTCATCTAGACCTGCCACTATTTCTGATCATTAAAGACACTAACCCACTGAACTTTTTATTATTTATTTGAATTTGTTAAAACAGAAATGGGAAGGAGTTTGCGATCCCTTCACTAATTCCTTAATTTTCTGTTATACTGAAAACTACAACCTCTCTCTAAGGACCTGCAGCAAATTTTCCCCCATTAGAGATTATACTCAGGGAACACCAGAAACCAGTGCTGGCCAGTAAAGGTCTAACTGGAGCATGCATGATGAGCTTGTTGTGACACTGCCGTATTTTTATATTGATAATAAATCAATCTTGATTTTCATAGCTTATTTGTTATTATGCATACCATTTGTATTATGCCATACAGTATTTATAATTATTTTGCCATTCCAATTAATTAATAAATATTTAAGAATAGAGAAACAGCTAGATAAAAATTGAAGAAGTATTTAAATGGGTGAAGAGGGAGAGCAGCCTTTCAGGATAATAAAACACAAATAAATTAATAAAAAACAAGAACAAGTGGTGTGGGTTATAGAGTTTAATGAGTCGTAAATTGCTTCAGAGAAGCTGCTCTTTGCTCAGCTCTTCCTCGTTTGTCACGACTGATAGTGGGATCATCACCCAGTAAGTTTCCCATTAATCGTCCATTCACAGCGGCAGACATGTCAGAACGTTAACAGAACTGCAAATCAGTCATTTGTTTACAATAAGAAAGCCTAGCTGCACCTTCAAGCCATGCTGTTGGGGACGTGGGGGTGGAAAGAACCGTGTTAGCTTCCCACCCACACCAAGTATTTTTCCCCGTAGCAACTCTTCACACCCTTAGTGACCGCGGCCCAATCCACGCTACATTTCCTTAAACCGTAGTTTCAACGTGTGCACTGTCGGCAAGTAATTAACGGTACAAACCCCAACTATGATTAAGTTTTATAATGAAAGGTTAAACACAGCAACAGCCTCACTTAGCAGTCCACCAGGAGCTAAAGCATCCTCAGTGTCACTCACCTCTGGGGGAAAACGGGTTAACTCCTCGCTGCTTATGGCGGCAGGCTGTTAAACCGTTAGTGGCCTTCTTATATGCTTGTGGTGTCTGAAGCACAGGAGTCTGATGCGTACCATGCCCACTGGTGAAAGGAGAACAAAAAGGTAAAAGAAAAACAGGGCTCGACTCACCAACTGAAGTAGTGTAGCACCACAGCTCTGACAGCCCACTTCCTAGAACAATCTGCTCATTTGCATATCCGAGCTCTCATTGGTTCACACGGACAGATGACGTAACACAACTGATTTTACGGGGTTTTTAAAGATGCCTTCTAAACACTGGATTTACTTTAGACAGTTTGTCAGAGACTGGCAAGGATTTCTTCTGTAAAAAAAAAAATGTTTGCTGCTAATGGTAAAATATCTAAGTTTGCGTTTCGAGTATTTTTTCTTTGTGTTTGATGAACGTGCAATACAATTTGTAGCACGTGTGGGGAACGTGAGTTTTGACGCCGTTACATAAGTTTGCACCTTCGCCTAATTTGCATATGTAGCGTTTATCATCAGTTACTCTTGTTAACATAACATTAAGAGCTAGTCCTCAGTGAGTGTTTAGACTGTACATCTTACATAGCAACGTCAAATGTTACTTGGTTATTATTTTTCACTCACGGCTTTGTAATTGTGTAAGGTTTAATGCTGCTTTTTAATATTTAATTTAATTTTAGGGCTTTTTTATAGATCATATAACATCTTAATATTTATTTTGGGGAATAAGTCGATTTATTTGACAGAAGTCAGTGTTGCAACTTCGATATAACATCCACATGATGGCGACAGAGTTAAACAAGTGGCTTACACTGAAGTTTAAGTTTCAGATTTTATTTTATTTTTATTGAATCAACAACCTTTTTTTCTAAAAGAACAATACCAAATTTCCCAACAAGGAGTATAAATTCTGAAGAATCTGTTCTCATTGACATTTTAAATAATAAAAAAACCCCATCAACATTCAGTTGGAAAATCTTAATTGGCATTACAGCATGCCAAATTAATTGGCATTCTAATGCACAAATTATTATTGGTGATCTGCTCCGAATCAGTGGGAATGCTGCATTGTCTATGGTTCATATGAAAGACCAAGCAATAAATGACCTCAGGTAGCTTAATGCTATACAGGCTGGCTAGAGGGCCCTCGTGAGCACATAACTTCACATCCAAAATACAAATCTCAAAATGCACACGTTTAAAACAAATAGATGCAATTTGGGGAAAACATTTGATAGTTATTTATTTTAATGTAGATAATTTTGTGATTTCTTTTTATGTCAGTGTTCCAGTCTCATTCAATTCTCTCTTATCCTGCAAATAAATGTAAATAAATGAGTTTGAGCTGGTGGGTGTGGTCTCAACCAGAACCGGGCTCCTAAATCAAATTCTGCTAAGGGCTCTGTACGTCCAAAATGTCAATAAGTACTACTTGCACAGTTTTACTTAATTTTAAGATTATATTTACTTATTTTGTTTCCAGCTCATTTAAATACAAGTGCATTTTTGGGATGGATTTTAGCAGTCCTCTAATTAGTGCTCCTGACTAAAGAAAGAAGAGGCCTTAGAAATAATACAGGCTGGGTTCTGTTCTATTCCAGCTCTGTTGGCAGCACTCAAAAGCTGTTTTCCCACAGGGATTAGGTGGAAGTACTTCACTGTTTCCCTTTTTCAAAATTTTCCACAAGTGTGGAGGTTGGTGGTGGGGATGGTGAATGATAATCTATTAGTACACTTTCTGACGATTCATCTGACTTTTTAATGCCTATGTGTGACGCTCTATGTGCAACGCAGGGCTAGTCACGCACAGTTCTCAGAAGGGTAGTCTTTGGGGCCATCAGCCCTCTGGGATACACACTAAGACCAAAACCCTCCTGCCATCATGACACAGGGGTACAGAAGACAAAGCCAGTGTGTGAATGATGTTGAAAAGTCATGAAGCTATTAGGAAAAAAAGTGGTTTAGTGTCCCAATTCCTCCATGTCAAATCCACTTGCCATTTTGTGTCATGTGTGTTTCCATAGACATAAACAAACAATTCCATACCCAGTAAGGAATTGTTAGTTAAGTAATTTCATAAACCAGGGAGATATACAGTTGTGCATTTTTTTAAAGTACAACCAGTTTTATAGAGCTCCATTTTAATTCAGATCCCTTTTGGGGCAAGTCACTTTTTATAAATGTGAAAAAAAAAACTATGACCTCTTATTAACTCAAAATTACCATGGGTGTATTTTTGGTTGCAAATTATATTTATCAAAGCATGTAGCAGATTATGAGTGAATCTAGAAAACTTACTCTTACTCTCCAGCGTGTCCCTAAAAAAACTCACTTGTATGACCCTTAGGACTCAAACAGATGTATATTTGTTTTATATTTACTTTGAAAGCTTAGATATGTTTTTTTTTAAATTAAGAAATTAAATATGTATCATTTTAGAACTACCACATTTTTTTCATTTTGATTTTTTTTCCTTCTTACATTTCTTATGCCATTTTTGTAATAATTGCACCCCGTATTCTGTCAAGAGAACACACAAAAAAAACCCAATAAATTTTCTAAATATGTCTGGTTTAAACATTTTTTGCCGCAAATGTTATTTCTAAGCAATAATGCAATAAAAAAAAAATTGGCTCAGTTTTTAACTCTGTACTGTTCTGTTGCTAAGTAGTGGTTAAGTATGTCATTTCAATGAAAGTTTTATCAAAATTAAAATTTCAACCCAGTCTCAAACTGAGAAGGTAACATCAGGTTTCCCTTAAGTGACCGTCAGAGGGGTCTGCTCTCTGCTGAGGGTAAAGGATGAGAACAGAGGTGTCAGTTTTAATCTGGATGCTGCCCATTACCCTTTGAAAGATCTGAATGAAAACCTGAAAGAAACAGTGGAAGGACCACCATTTCCATAAATAAATACATAAATAAATGTCACAATGCACTGAAGCCACATTCATCTTTAAATTCACATGTACCTGTCAAGGGGTCAGTAGAATAATGGTGGACACGATGTCAGTGATTGTAATTTATGATCACATGTTGCAGAGAAACGATCCTGTCATTCTGGAGGATTCCCTTTTTTAAACAGAAATAACGTTGGAAATAATAAGCAAAAAATCTGAGAACATATTGGACTTTTTCATCTCCCAAGCTCCCAGTGCAACGTCGCAATGACGTCAACTCTATCGGGAATTAGCCAATCAGAAAATAGATCCCAGCTCTCTCTCTCTCTCCCTCTCTCTCTCTCTCTTTCTCTGTCTCTGGAGTAGCTAGTCCGTCCGAATGCTGATATTTCCGACAGCACTTTAAAGCAGCGCTTGTTGAATTCAGGGTGACGCGCAGCTGTGACCCAACAAAACTCCTCGGAACATAGTAAGAGGGGGAAAAACAATTATGAAAGCTACAGGTAACATCACTACAGCGGCTTTAGGATCCGTCCTCCTGCTGCTTTGCGCGTGTTCAGCCAGAGGTAAGTCTTCTCCATAAATCTGAAACGACACGTCTCAAATCAGATTTACTTTCTTCAAAACGTCTCGTAAGATTTTATAGCTTTTGGGTGTTGGCTCATAGGAACCTTTCTGCAACTGAATGTAGACTCCATCAGAGCTCTTTTTTTCCCCCCTTGGTAACATTTTCTCCTTTTTCCGTTGAGATGTAATTTTTTTAAATAGAGTAAAAATAATAATAATAATAATAATAATAATAATAATTAAAAAACAGCTTATGAGTCTGTTTGCTTCCTGTTTTGTAGCCTATAAGCCAAGGTACTAGTATATGGAATTAATGAATGAGAAACAATATTTTATTCATTTGTTTTGCTGAATGTGGCTAAATTATAATTGATACACAAGTTAAATCCTTCCTTTAGCTACCAGGTTATTATTGCCATGAAAGAATGATCATTAAATGCGACTTAACTCTGTTATTACACGCGCCACTGTTATTACTAAGGTCTATTTTCTGCAGAGTTTTTTTTCTTCTTTTTGTAAGAAACCGGTTGGTTAAATAAAGGCTTGCACTGCAGTTGTGTGGTTTGTATTATGCGCCATTCGCATTACACTGCAGGTTGCACAATGCTGTTCAAACATTATGAGTCACCCCTCTATATCTGCACATTCTGCTACTAAACTTGTGATCTTTCAAGAAAAACCCACAATAAGTATTTCTTCAGTTTTTTGTTGTTATTTTGACATTGAGAGGGTTTTTTTAAACTCTTTTTTTTTTTTTTTTGCCCAGTCCCTACATCTGAACATAATGACATATTGATCAGTATGGTTTAAATGAATCATGAAAGAGAACAAGTAGAGAACAAATGGAGTAGACCAAACAAAAACAAAACATGCATTCCTTGTATTCAGCAGCCAAAGAAGTTCAAGAAAAACCTTGAAGAGCAGAAAGAACATCTAACCGTTTGTATGCTAAATAGAAACAAATAAAGAGTGACCCAAGACACTTTCCATTGGCAAAGATATGCGCAAACAAAAATATATTTCCTGTTTTGCTATTTTATTTTGTAGTGTTTACGTTTCTGTGACTGCTTTCTGGTGTAGGAGGTTGTGCAGATGGTGCAGGAAATAACACCATATGTGCTCCTGTCTGGAACAAGCAGGAGCCAGCTGTCCACTCACCTAACTTCTGGCCAGCCTGCGGATGTGCCGCTGACCTGAAGGAATTACAATGTGCTAGTCAGCTTTGCGGCCACCAGGTGCTTTGGCTTACTCGAAAAATCGACCTCTTTCACCGTCATGTTCTCAAATGCGCACTTGCTCATCAGCCACATGTTGGTCAGGTGTATCCTCAGCTTCTCCTGAGCCGCTGCACTGAAATGTTGTGTAACTGCTCAGAGTCCTGAAAGAACTGCATGCTTCTATCCAACACAACTAATCCCACTAGATCCTAATCCTGAGGATAAACATAGTCGGTTGTCTCTGACAGGTTCACAGAGGCGAACTAAACTATTTACAAATATTCAAATATCTAAAAGTTCTGATTATTTATTCTTACCTGTCTACACATTTTTGTCTATTGTAATTTTTATGTTTAATTTAAAGTGTTTTTTTTTTTAATCAGTTGAAACTACTGGGTCTTTGTGGTGTCTTGTAGGCTCAGTCAAAGTGTCGAGCTTTGAAATGTTTTTCTTGCCTTTTTAGTGCGTACATGCAATTTTTCCATAATAATGCAAAAATCACATCCACATTTTTTTGGAGAAAAAAAGCACATCAGGCCACAGATCAGGACAACCTTGTTTCTGTATCAGTTTTGTCATTTCAAGAAAATATACATGAAGTGACCAATCATTGCAAGTCAAATTCCTTGTGTGTGTGTCTGTGCACAAACTTTGTGACCAAAGATGTTTCTGACTGTTTGTATATTACTTAATCTGAACTTCAGTGAAAGGATGTCAGAATCGAAACACAGGTTAAAAAAAATGTAGAGATGAATGGAGAAATTGCCTGGTGACAGAAATCATCTAAAGATTTCAACTCTGTAATTATTTTGCTTTTAGTTTTAAGACAGCATAACCCTGTTTTGCAATGACTGCTCTGTTGCACGTGGCATTGTGTTGCCTCTGCTTATAGTATTTAATTAAACACTCCCCATGATAGAAAAGTTGAAAATTATGTTATCAGTGCTTTTTTATTGTCTTCTTTTATTATGCGTTTCACATAAATTAATCACAAAGAGCTGCAAAAAGTATTGGCACTTCAAAACTTTTACCAAATCCATCGTCATGGGAAAATCTTTTGGCCAGTTTGAGATCAGGCGAGGTTGCTTAAAAAGTATTTCTAAGAATAGAAACACTTGTGGCTTCTTTGAGATGTTTCTGTACTATTAAGTGAGTCAGACACCATTTCTTAACATTCATAGTTCTGGTCCTGAGGTTTTGTGTTGTTGTTGTTGTTGTTGTTATGCGGGAAAGTTACAGCAACTTCAAAACAAGAACATCATGCAAGCAGTAGAATTATAGTGTTAAGTTGTAAAATGCCACATTTGTTTCTCTTTAATAAATGAACCAAAACTAGAAACTCTGTAGAGCAGCCAGCAGCAACACATGTTGTAATGTTTTACTTTATCACCGTTTGCTAAATGTTTTCTCTGCCAGCGCTAATCCTCTCATTGTCCGCTCTCCTTCTCGTGTTCAGGCGACTACTGCGAGGTGAACGCCTGCCACAATGGAGCGACGTGCGTGACGGGAGTAGGAGAGGATCCTTTCATCTGCATCTGTGCAGACGGCTTTGGTGGGGACACCTGTAACCTGACGGAGACAGGTAGAGTAGAGAAGGCAGTGTTCTGCTCGTGAAGATATGTGTGGCAAAAGACTTAAGAGATTTTACCCGTGCTACTTCCTCCAGGACCGTGCAGTCCTAACCCGTGTAGGAATGACGGCTCCTGCGAGGTCATCGCTCCGACCAGACGAGGGGATGTTTTCAACGAATACATCTGCAAGTGCCAGCCCGGCTTTGAAGGAGTGCACTGCCAGATTAGTAAGTTGCACCTGCCTTTCCTTTGCTTGCTACAACTCCAGAGTTGGTTTTTGCTTTAATTTAAGATAATTGAAGGGTTTCTTTTTAAGTACCTGGTATTGGCATGGAACCTCTTTTTTTTAGGAAGACACTGAACAGCATTTGTAGTAAAAAAGAAAAACTTTTTTGGTGCAACAAAAAAAAAAAGTGCAGTATGAAACGAAGGCTGCACATTGGCGTTCATTGAGATCTTCACGGAGTGCTAGCACAACGTCAGCAGTGAAAGAGATGTGCCTGCTCAGGAGATGCATGAAAGGGTCTCATTCAGTGGGATCTGTGGTGTTTTTGTTTGGCTAATCAGTGAAAGCCCACTCTAAGTCTCTTAGCATTCAGAAGTCCTACTCTCAGGGTCAACACTTCATCTATTTGTGCTGAAGCTCGACCCAAACACATGAAGAATTTCAATTACCGTCTTGGCATGCAATTACAGTAGAAACAGATATTTTATTCTTGCAAAAAAAAAAGGGATACTTTGAAAACACACATGAAGGGAAGACTCAAGAAAATACTCAAAACTGTAGAACTATTTATACTTTATTTTTCCAGAGGTTCTATTGCTTTACTGATGAGATACTTTAGTGAATGAGCCTCCCACAAAGCCCACTATCTGACCAACAATTGCTGCTCGACTGACCGAAGAGATTGCAAAGCAACGTTGTTGTTTGAACTGGTCAAACCTGTCCCATCTATCCTGAATAGATGAAATAGATAAAATCATAGAGTGGACTTGAAACCTAAGCATTAATGGTCATTTTTAGTGTAATCCGCTTTATTCTATTACCCTGAAAAAGGTTGAATAATAAAGATGAAAGCAGCTGCAAGGATCCACAGCTGAGTTGGGAGAGTCTGCAGAGGACAACTGTTAGTCATGTTTTCCATGAATCTGGACTTTATGGCAGAGTGGGGCAAGACTGTTGAACTCCTAAAAGAAAATAAAAATAACAACCTTTTTCCCCTACCTATCATTCAAAACAGCACTCATTTTAAAGTTTTAAAGTAAACAAACAATCTAAACACATCATATAACATGGCAAAGGCTTCAGCATGGTGTGTATTGGTTTTTCAGCGGGGTCAGGGAAGAAGGATGAAGCTAAATACAGAACAGTAATAGAAGTAAATTTGTTAGAGGCTGCAAATGAGTGGAGGGAGATTCAGTTTTGAGCAGGATAACAACCCTGGACATACAGTCAAAGCTGCAATTGTACGGTTTATTGGAATAGCCTCCCATTCAGTCTAATTCAACTGGAGCTATTTTGGAAAGAACAACAGACACTAGATGTGCAAACCTGTTGGAAATGCACCCAGTGTGTGTAGGTGTAATGAAACGTGAATAGGTTTAAGGGATATAAATAGTTTTACAAGGCACCATACTCTAACCTATTTTGGTGTCTGTTTCTCACCTAGATCATTTGTAATACATGTAAGCTGCCCTGAGCCAGTGATGTCGCAGCAACTCACGTATTTGTTTCTAAATTGTGACCAATTCTCTTAGCATTTACAGGAATAAGACCAAAACAGAGTCACCTGGCATTACATCAACATGTTGTCTGCTTTAGTTTGAAATCCTGTAGAACTAGGGTGAATGGGGGCAGTTACAGTTAATATTAGGTTTTAATATTGGTACACCTTGCCAGCAGCATAAATAAAATATGTCATCGGACGGTCATTTTATTGCATAACTATAAAAACCGTTATTTTCTGGTGTTGCTGTATCATTTGCCTGGCAGTGGTTCAGAAAGTTTGTAGATGGGGTGTGAGGAGTGTCTGAAGAGGTTTCTTTGAAATAGATCTAGACAGAGGGCAGGGACACTGATGACCTCAGCTCCCCTCACTATCCTCTGCAGGGCTCTCCCAGAATGCCACACTGAGCTACAAAACACTTAGACCAGGATTTTGCAGTTTTACATCCTGGTTAACATTCAACCCGTTGGATCAAATGAACTGCCCCATGGTGATAAAAAGAAATGTCAAATTTCAGCATGCAAATAGTGAATTAACTTTATTTTAAAGATAATATCTGTCTTCATACTATTTCATTGGCCACATTAGCCCAATCTTGTGAGTTCCAGTGTTGATTCATCTAGAAATTAAGGCTCATACAGAATTAATAACCAATCAACTTTAAAGTAAAGGCTGGACAATGTTGTAGAGATCAGACTGGAGTTCTCCAGCATAACAGCTTGAATTAATAACAGTTGAATAAACCTTTTTAATTTCTTACTACACAGTTTTTTTTGTTGTTTTTTTGTTTTGCCTTTGGATACGTTTTTACGGTAAGAAAAGAAACAGTTCCAGCTCTTTGTACATCACGCATTGTTTATTGTTCCGTTGCCATGACTACTGTTACTAGGAAACGATCAGAACAAAATAATAGTTAGCGTTATGTGCTTTTGGAAGACTCAAGTTCAGCCAATGATCCAACAGCCATAGTTACTTGCGTATCTTTTTGTGAGAATTACTTGCCAACCTTGGACATAGTCCCACATGCAAGGCAACCAATAGAAGTAGAGTTCAAGACATGAAGCATAAGCAGACAGTAATTTTACCTTCATAAAACATGCCTGCATGCATCATTTAACAGATTCAGTAGAGTGTGATTCAGCGGGTCGTTTTAGTTTGGAGCAGATCCATTTGTGAACAACGAGAGGTACAACGACCTGGTTCGGTTGGACTGGGTTCTCAGTCCAGACATTCAGGCTTCCAGGTCAGCGTAATCTTTCTGTCTTGGCTGAAGTCACTCATGTGCCACTGACCCATCTGTCTGTAGCAAGGGTTGTTTGGGTTGTTCTGATCTGTGAGCTGCTTTCCTGAAACATGTGACCAGAACACCTGTTTGTTTACCCCCCACTGGGTAAGAGGAAGATGTAAACAACAGCCTCCAGAGCGTTTCATGGCGTCATCGCTCCTCTGGTTGCCTTATTTGCCGTGTAAGAGTGCCATCTTGTGGAGATTAGGGTGCACTGTGTCGAAATTTGGGCACAGGATGTAACTGCAGACTAGGGGTTGAACCAATTAGTCGACTCTAGGACGTCTCGCGAGTTTTTACATTTCATGTCGACTAGTCGCAGTCATGTGATTGCCGGTGGTGACAGCCTGTGCTGATCTGACAGCACAGTATACGTCACAAGACACAAGAAAAATAAGTTAATACATTAGTTTAAATGATATGTAGATGGATGCATATTTGTGGTTTTACAGTGTTTTTAAAAGGAGATGGAGTTGCAGCTGCAGTCGACTACAAAACACGAGCCGTCTAAAACTCGCCCCCTTCCCGCTAAGGATGTCACTTAGCCGGCTCGCGAGTGTCTTTGTCACGACGATCTAACTAATACATTATGATGTTATGTTGCTGATTAAATAAAGATCTGTGGTAATGACAGCTGCTGATTAAATAAAAGCCTGTAGTTGGTAATGACAGTGT